>BGPR01011107.1:0-49881 GCA_013235015.1 Araneus ventricosus
AACAACAATGCTGTTAAAAGCAGACTTGACAATAAGACCATAAGATGTGGAACATTTGTTGTACACCACGAACATTTGTTGTACACAGTACGACAACAACTAAAAAAAAAATTTTGTGAGTTATGTTCTTCTTAGAGATGAGTTGTACAGTTGAGTTCTTAACAGTTTCCGTCAGCAAGGCATTTGCAAACATCATCAAAAAAAATTATTCCAAAGAATTTTACATTCTTTCGGGAAAACCAATTGAAAACCTTTTCTGCACGCTTCTTTTCATCCAACAATTTTAAATAGGCTCTGGTTCCCAGACAAGCACTACGTTTAATCTTATAACGCAAAGAAGGTTCCTCTTGGTACTGGATCCGTAACAACAGCATGAATAACAAAAGAGCATACGATTCTTTCAAGTAGGATATGGATTCAGAGGTACGGGGTACAATCATATGAATCAGGCTAAATATGTGAATTTCACTATCCCAATCCACACGCAGTTCCTTCAAAAGCTTCTTCAAGTTGGTAAAAAACTTTTTTCTGATGTTTAAGTGTGGACTTGTCAGAATTTCATTGATCCAATCTGGAGCTTGCATCTGCTGCTCAGACAAAGTCAATTTTTCCAGCGGCAGTCGGTAAGGTTCCAATTCCTCTTGAAACTTATCAAGCTCAATTCTCACGATAGCAGGTTGGGTGCTAAACACAAAGTGAAACCCTGAATCATCGGATGACGATTCCTCATCCTCCAAAACATTTTATGCCGATAAATCATCAGAACCTTCGGCGTAAAGCGGGCACTCATCCTCCTGAGTAGTATAATCTCGCGCAGCAGTTTGTTCCATAGTATCCAAGAAAGTGGCAAGTGGGGAAGTATAAATTTGAAGCGTAGTCTTGGATAAAGAAACAGACTTGGTTAAAGAGACAGACAACAAATTACAAATTACAAAAACAAAATTTTTTTAATGTCTGTTGTAGTTGGTGTCACAAGTTTAGGTTGTCTTTCAGGGATAACCCATCTCCCTAAAGTTTAATCGTACAGCCAAACTTCTTGCTTCTGTTGCTGGACACAGATAATTGACAAGACTTCCATGTTTATGCCAACATCCGTAAGCTTCTCAATTCATGAGGCATTTAGCATATCTCACACTTGGGCCAAAAATACAAAGTTGTTTGAAGAATTTCATCTGAGATGGGCATCTCATATCCTTAATCCTTAATAATATAATAAATGCGAAAGTGTGTCTGTCTGTTTGTTAAGCTTTCACGACCAAACCACAAAACCGATTTGGATGAAAATTGGCAGAGTTGTAGCTTCAAACCCAAGAACGGACATAGGCTAGGTAAAATCACGTTAAATTAATTATTTTTGACTACAGATTAAAATTAGTTAACAAAGAAAGCCCATTGACTCCGCGATTCGCGATGAAAATTTTTATTTTTCAATCAGCTGTCACGTGATCCTTTAGGAATGCGAAAACATGTGGAATAAATTATTTTTAAAATCAATTATCACATAATCCTTTTTTCCGCTGAAACTTCCGAACAAATTGTCCGATACAAATTATTTTTATACCATCTTAAAGATAAAAATTTAACCTTTTCAATGATAACAATTTTATTTCTATGACATTTTTCATTCAATTTTTATTATTTTTTTAAATTTTACGTGCAGACGATTTTGAAATAACGCAAATTTATAGCTAATAAGTTGCTAGGAAATGGTTAGACTTTGAACTAATTTACCTTTATTTCTGAAAATTATGCTTAAGTTTATAAACATCCATAAAATAATCTGTCTGTCTGTCAGCCGGTCGGTCACAAGAACTCTTCCTAAATGGTGAACGTT
Source organism: Araneus ventricosus (assembly GCA_013235015.1). Lineage (NCBI taxonomy): Eukaryota > Metazoa > Arthropoda > Arachnida > Araneae > Araneidae > Araneus > Araneus ventricosus. Next base: position 1,835 of record BGPR01011107.1, read on the forward strand.
AGCGACATGAAATTTACACACGACATTCTACAGCATATTTCTACGTCAAAGGTGCTATTTTCAACTTTCAGAGTTAATTCATTCTTAAGATATTTAATTAAATAACGAAAATTAGCCACTTTTAAGCCTAATGCTTAGACGTTTTTTGCCAATAACTTCTGAAATCTTTATTAGACAACAATTATTTTTATGCCATTTTAAAGACCAGAAAAGAATCTTTTTAATGCTATGAATTCCATTGCGGTGAAATGTTTTGTCTGATTGTTATTAAGGTTTAAAAATATTTTTGTAACATAATTTCTAACAAGACTTTTTATTCTTATAGAAATAAATTCAAGCCAAATTACTGTTTTGCGCGCGGGCCTTTGCCAGTGTTAAAGTTAATATAAGAAAATATTGCTTTCTTTGACCATAAACAACAAAGGAGATTTTACACTTCCGGTTTCCTGTTGTCGTAGCATTTACAGCTTTTAATACGGTTACACAGTGATCCAATGACGTTAGTGAATTATTCTCTCGATGTTTTGCTTAACTTTCCCTGTGAGGTATTGCAGAATATCCACCTGTAGATACGGTAATGGACATTAACAAGGAACATCATATACTGTAGAGCTCTTCAACATCTTAGAATTGTCAGGGCACCTTCCGACAAGCCGAGATTGAATGCTGGTGTGCCAGTACTACTAATACGTAACCTCTATATACCGAGACTGCCCAATGGCACACGGTTACAAATTACACACCTAGGTTCAAACGTCATGAAAGCTACTGTTATGACTGATATAGGGAGAAGAGAGAGTGTTTTAAGTCCACGCCTTCCGATAACACCGAAGGATTTATCATCTGAGTTCAAAAGGTAACAAATCCCTTTAAAAATATCATTTGCGAGGCTGAGGACCAGACACTGAAAGTGGCAGGCGTACATTTGAAAAAACCATATTTTTCGCATGTGCAACTATATGTGGCTTTTTCACGTGTGTCCAGCCCACACAACCTCTACATCCGTGCAAATAACGTGGTATACAAAAGTATATTAGAATAGATAAAGAATTTACATAACTATATCAGCATATACAGTACACTCCTGTCAGCCGTCCAATTAAGTATTATCACAGTCAGAACTTTTACTTTCCCCTTTCAAAATGCAACAAAACCTTTACATTCGTGAATTAAAAAAAAGAATAATTCAAATTCTTCGCGCACGAAGTCGCGGGTACCAGCTTTTACAGAATAAAATCATCACCCAACAGGTAATGTACAACATTTCTGAACTTGGGAAGCCATCCATCCATATCCAGTTTAATGATACGTGTTGGTGGAAGCTTTCTCTCTGGCCTCCTATGCTAAAGGTTGGCATATCGGTCTTTGTAACCAGCATAACCTTTTGTTTCCGCCATATCTCCTAAAGTCATTCCCAGGTTCATTGGCATGTATATTTCCACGATATACACAATATCGGGATCATGTATGCTGGCAAAAGCAACTTCCAATGGCAATTTTAAGCCATCCAAACATTTCATCCAAGCAACTTCAACACAATAGGCATTCATGATATCAAATAGTATCAGGAATTAATGAAGTAACTTACAGCTCAGCCACCATAGTTTTAAAGGAACACATCACTAAAAAATTTTTTTTTAATGATTATGTCTTCTTCCTCTGCCAAGAGCTTTCAAGTGTTGAAAATTGTTTGTTGGTTTCACCCACAACAAATATGGTTTTATGAAGACTTTGGTAATAACGCAAAGCTTCCTCCTGTTCCTTCATTTGGTTGCTCTCCAAAAAACATTTTATCCATGGAATATTTCACCTTTTCTTCCGTTTCTCCTGAGTGCACATTCATACCAAATTCATCTTCTATGCCTCAAACGCCAATATTTCGAATTGGGGCCGTATAGGGTTCTTTTCCAATCCATTGCGTGTCATCGGTAGCTGTTGCCCTGATCGACATTGATATTTCATAATAGTTGCAACATCTTTGGCATGGGAGCCTTGCATGTTACCCTGAAACAATCGCCGTTCCACCACCAGCATGAGATTAAAAAAATAACTGACAATGCCACATTTATGATAAATGGTCCGAATATCAGAAAAAGCCACGACACGTCGGGCATCCAACCGTCTCAAAAGACCGTACCATTCTTTTGTGGATTTGTACAAGACACGATCGGGCTCCACAACAAGATAGGTAAATGTGCTCACATATAACAATTTACCTTCAGCATTTGCGGCTTTGTTGGCCTCACAACCTCTCTCCAGTTTACCAGCATTAGGAAGCCGATGCAACAATTCAGACGAGGAATAATCTCGTGTCCAGACAGTGGAATACACATGTCGTGAGGACATTTCAAAGACTTGAGTTTGGTTGGTAAAACGAGTCAATTCATACCGAAGAGGTTTATCCACTTGATAAGTTTGATCAGTGTCAGCCAAAGTTTTCATATGTTTGCTATCCAATGTACTTTGGGTATTGGATTTAGTCACACGACATGTCAAATGAATCCCAAATGCATCTCCAGCGGTAGGAAACCGTTTGCGGATAGCCAACACAAATTGTAGGCAAAAATCAGAAATACGATGAGGATGTTGGTTAAAAATATTGAGATCGGGTACAGAATGCTCCAGATATTCTTGTAGGAAATGTATAACGTTTTCCAAAGAATGGGGCCGTATAACATTCAAAATTTGTTCATACACATCAGGTTTTGTTTTGGCAACATGTTGAAACAAACCACGAGCAGCAGCCATACTGATGAAATTGCAAACGGCAAAAGGAATAAGATGTATTAAAAAAAAAATTTTGTTGTTCTTCTTCCTCTCCTCAGAAAACTTTTATCTCTTGAGGAAATCTTTGTTGCTCCCACACAGAGAGAACATCTCATACTCTCGAAGAGATGTACAAACTTTGAGCTTGTTCCATAGCTGTTTTTTCAGCACTCCATTTCTGTCCCAAGTATACCACCTTGTCCGAAAGAATGGATTCGAAATACATAAAAGTCGGAAAGTCATACGTTCCAATGGTAACGTCCCATCCATTTTCAGCATTTTTCAGAACGCTTTCATAAGACTCGTCCGCTAAATAGTTTTTGAGGTCTTCCAGAGGCGCTTGATAAATTTTCTGATCATCTTCATCCTCCTTAGGAAATCCATCCAAGGGATTCACATTTAGGTTTTTCAGCACATCATTAAACGAAAACTTGTTCAAAGACTCTGGTGTAGGGGAAACAGAAAAAGGTTCACTGTGAACAACATTATAAGTTGCTGCAAAAACGATACGTTTGGGAATCCATTCCTCATCATGCCACATCCATTCCATGTGAGCAACGTAATCTGGATGTTGGTTTGCCATATTGGAAAAGCAGAGCCAGTTGGAAAACTGTAATGCGAAGTGGCAGCATGAAATCTTTCTCGGATATTTAAAGACAAAATCCTTAAAAAATATTTTTTTTTGATATTGCTTCCTCTTCCACAGCTCGGATTTCTCTTCATCAAATTTTTATGAATGCATTTTGGAAGCATTGTTTTTAACATTTATTTAGGCATGGTCATCCCTATTAAAAATTTTCCAATGTCCATCCGCTTGCGCACGTTTTCATGTCCACTTCTTTCTCCCAACTCAGATTATTTTCCTTCTTCATACATTTCATTCTTGTTTTTAACAGCACCAATATTGAAATCACTACACTTTACCAAATCATCATACTTTCCCTCTAAACTTCCACCAACACTCATGCATCCACATCAACAAGTCTCAAAACAAGTTAAAAAAAAGGATGGGAAAGAGCCGAAGCTCCTTTCCATCCTTTTTTTCATCTTTTATTCATAATTACATACAATATCATACACAAATCCGTTGCTTTTTACATAACAATATCAGTTCTTTTTTCCTCCTCTTCAATTGCATCTCCATCAAATACTTTCGGTCTTCCAGAGTCAGCTTCCTACAACATCTCAGGCATCCCGACATCCCCGTCCTGGTAAACTTTGGTAACAAACAGGCCTCTTGATGAATGCATCCGCAACTCATCCCGTGCAATTCCTCCTCCGCTCGCATAGGACTCACACAGATCCGACAGGGCATCCGAGTGATCGTACACACGGGACAGGGCAAGATTTCCCCCGTCTTCTTCAAACAGTCCGCATGGAACAAATGTCCACAGGGCAAGGCATTCTCACCGATAAACCGTTTACACACAATACAGGAATTGGTCAGTTGATAGTAATCCATAGCAAATTGAGCAAGCAGAGCAGAGAGTTTTGTCTGAAATGAAGAGTGCGCTGCTTCTGGTCTCTTTTATATACACACACAGTCCTTCACTGCGCATGCGTCATCAAACAATCACATGACGTCCCAACTGTTCCTCGCGCATTCCAACACGTACTCTTTTTATAATGGCCAGGAGGGATTATTAGCAAAGACATCTTTTCCCTTCAACAGATTCATCGTAAACTGGTCCATCTTGGAAAATCCCTTTTTACACTTGGGGCATTTTCTCAAAATACCATACGCGAAGCGCGGAAAGAGGCAATTTTCGTGATGTATGCAACCACAAGACAGGCGGAAAGGCTCGTCTTCCAACTTTATCCGTTTCATGCACACAAAACAGGGGCATTGCAGCGTCCGGCACACGGGGCATTCCATCCGTGCACCATTGTCTCTCACCAGACATCTGGAATGGTAGTAATGTCCGCACGGCAATTCCACCCGATCCAACCTCTTTTCACACTTGTAACAAGTCAGAGGAACGTGGAAAGCGTCCATATCGACCGAATGAATGAACCAAACCACAAGTCACTCGGATCTTTATACCCTTTCCGGCGCATGCACAGTCGTCCGACTCACCGTTCCAATCTTTTCCTGGACATGACAATTGCAATTATGCTCTAGTCAACATGGCCATATCCCACTCGTTGATGGGATACCCGCAAGTCGAACAGTCCACCAACTCGTCCTCTTTCATCAGTCTTTTCAAGCAATCCAAATGATGCCAACATTCACAATCAAAAGGATAACAGCGTTGGTTGGTTTCCATGCGCTCACCGCATATTCCACAGGAAAGCACACCGTGGCCGAGGTAAACCCAACTCTCCATGTCATGCAGATCTGACGAAGGAATGGAGGAACTCACGATCCCAGTCACTCAAAGGTTCATAACACCGATGACACTCGGACAAGTCTTCCAATTAAAAGCAGTCCAAAATGCACGCAAAATGAAATTTGTCACCACAGGGCAAAACGTAGTTCAGATCCCAGAAATGCAAAAGCTCTCGACACAAGCCACACACGCTCATGATTCTCCACCAGAAATGTCAGCGCCTTTTAAAGCAACTCCCACCAATCAGAAACCTCTCCAACCGAAACACTCGATGCGGATTGGTTGTTAACCCAACAATACACAACCAACATTATAATGTTGTGGGTGAAACCACCAAACATTTTGCAACACTTGAAAACTCTTGAGCAGAGGAAAAAGACATCATCATTAAAAAAATTATTTTTGTTCTTCTTCCTCTCCTAAGAAAACTTTTACCTCTTCAGGAAATCTTTGTTTGCTCCCACATACCATTTCCTACATTGTTCAGTGTTCCAAGTCGTATTGCATCATTTTCCATCTCCTCCTGGCATGTAAAATCGTCTTTTGCGTAGCGCACCCCTTATCTTTACAAAAGCGGCAGACATATCTCAACTGGTGCCTTTTCGGGTCGTCCAAACACACATTCATCCTATTTCCGGCCGCCTCTTGCAATATCACATAGTTCCGGCATCAATACACCGTTTGAACACGGGCCTTTTCCAAACAATCCACGACGACCACGTGCCAAATTTCTCTCAACTCGTATCGGAACCATACGGTGTGCATGACGCAAACCACATATGTGTTGTCGATCCCAACGAAAGCCTCACGTCCCGGCTTCCGTGGCATCCAGACAATCTCGGGGCTCGTAACATCGTCCGACCAAACCATAGCACAATCCTTATCCTGGGAGGAGCTCTCACCACGACCGTCCATGTAAGAAGAATCCATGAGGGATCAATGCAACAAATGAATCGGTGCTGTTCTCTTAAACCCTTGGCAGAGGACATCATCATTAAAAAAAATTTTTTTTGATGATGTCTTCTTCCTCTTCCAATTAAGAAGAATATTTCTTGCCATCATATACTTTCATTTTTTACTCCATTGCATCATCATTCCTCCACCAACTCGACCAATTTGGCCGCCCCTGCCCGATCTTCCTCTGCCGAACGTTTCTTTTTACTCTTTTCTTCCAATTCCCGCCTCCAATCTGCAATTTCCTTCACCACTCGACTGCCTCCCACGTAAAACACGTATAAGCTTCTGAGCCCGTTACTGGCATCCTCGCCTGCCAACACTCCTTCCAACATTTCCTTCATGGCGGAGGGATGTTCCACGTGTCCCTCGGCGTACATGAACCGCACTGCCGCCACGTGATGATATTGCACGTCCTCGGGCCCGTACCGAAACACGTCCACGTAGCGTTTGGGATCGTCTCCCAGCAGTCCATCCACTGCAAAAAAGTGATACACGTCACTCGGAACAGCAATCTTGTTGAGGACGCTGGCCAATTTCATCATATCCCCCAGTCGGTTATGAGACCCACTCCACTCCCAAGACCCGCTCCATGCAATGCTGCTTGTCCAAAGTGACCGGCCTCTTGCGCCGATTGCACATCTTTTGCAGCTTATCGTGTCATTTTTCGTCCATCAGGCAAGGTAACTGTCGGACAGTCTCCAAGACGTGGGACCAAGGCAAATTCAGTTGCAGTAAGAGGCGTTTGACGAGCCGCAAGACGAGTGTTTCGTAGGTAACGTGAGGATTTTCACACTGCTTCAGCTCTTGTTCCAAAAGAGCCTGAACAGGTAACTCGTAATAGGTTGTACAAGAAGCTTCTTCCATAGTGAAGATTCTGAAAAGTAGGAAGCTACCGTATACTTAAAGTTTCCACAGAGCATTTAAAAAAAATTTTAATACCATCTTGACTGTCTTCTTCTTCTTTTCGAGCACTTGATGCAACGAATAAACTTTTGCACAACTCCTGCACAAGGCCTCACATGACAACCCAGAAACCCAACTTCAATCTTACGTCTTTACAAACATATCGTTCACACATGATGACCAACCTTACTTTTTCACAAAATCTCACATTTCTTTAACTCATTGGCATTATTCCTATTCACAGATTGCTCGGTTCCGAATCCTCTGGTGCCCCGATTCGTGTCAGCTGCAATCTTGTCCACTTTTCTGAGCGTGTGATGATGCGCCACGTGCAAGAACATTTGGGCAATGGGCTCTTCCGGTTTGATCGTTTTCTGAGCTCCAGACAAGTTGCTCAAAACGACCGATATTTCACCCCGATAGCCCGTGTCAATCAATCCAGCTTCCACTTTCAACCCTTTGTGGGTGACCACCGACGATTTATCCATAAGCACTCCGACCATTCCTTTGGACAGTCGAACAATGACGTGCGTATTGATGGTGACCTGTCTTCCGTCCTCAATCACCAGTCCGATCCCGTTTTTCGGATAATAAAAGTCAATTCCGGGGGATTCTCCATCAAAAACGGTCGGAGCCACGGCAAAAGGCTGCGTCAATTCGTAATCCACTTGTAACGGAGCAGGACTCATCTCTTGATTCCGAGTCTGATGCCGATTCCAAGTCTGATGCCACATTGCCGGGGGCCTGGGTCTGTAATAACGAGACCTCCATTAATAATTGGCCATCCCCAAACAGGAGGGTAAGGAAATGGTGCAAAACCATAATACAATTTCATAGTGTAAAGGAGTGTTGAATGGGAAACAACTGGCTCACAGATTTAAAGGCAACATCAAAAAAATTTTTGTATGTTTTTCTTCCCCTCCTCAGAACACTTTTACCTCCTAAGGAAATCTTTGTTGCTCCCACGGCATATTGTTTTACTCAAAATTATTTCTCATGTTTGCCCCCCCCTCCACATTACATTGTTTTCTTACATGGCTGATATGCCGGTCTCAATTCACCTATCCACGGCCCCGCTGTACTAGTTGTTGTTTGTGCAGAAACCTCTTAATAGTAGTTGCTTGCTGCTGCACGGTACGCTTCGAGCTAGTGGCAGCCTCACACGACGGGACTTGTCGCACCGGATACACCACGGCCACCAGTCTTTTCACATTCGGATCTCGTGGGGGCCAAACAAATTGCATCTCACGCCAAAAAGAATACTTTTCGGTCCACAAGTCGTTGGCGTGCTTTGGCAGTCTGTAAGGCTTTTACGATGTGTTTTCTTCGGTGTGCGCTCTTTCAAACCCTCCATTCCCTGCTTGCTCTTTCAAACATTCCACACGGGAAGCGTTTCTTCCAAAGTGTAATGTTTTTCGAACGACTCGTCCACGTTCTACGACTTGAACCGGATGCAGTTCAAGACCTTTTGCGTGTTTTGCAAAGCCCGCATCACCTTTAATTTCCAAGCTCGAGGACACACGAACCGCCACTAGGGCCGCATTTCCCGATTCCAGAAATCCACAAATCGCAACAGCGTCACGTACGCGTCCACCAAACGCGTGCAGTGCAGGGCATCCACCGAAATAGTATCGGGACAATCGGCACGATACGCATCCCAAGCCATTCCGTTCACATTTCCCACGTAAAACAGCCTGAATTGCACGCCCTCGTCCCAAGTCAAATCCAAATGACTGGTGAATACGACGAGGGTCTGTCCCTAACGTCTCGGGATGTGCATGCCGAAAGAAGGTTCAAAGTAAACGGTTTAAGGATAATCGTATTGAAAATGGGTGACGAGATCGGGCAATTTTGTCAAATTAACGTACACGACGGTAGTTTAGTTCCGACACTTTTCCAACAAGTTTTGAACGGAAGACATGGACGAAATGCATGGGTCCTTGATTTGGGGAAAAATAATGCAACGAGTTACAAATCCATGTGTCGGCAAGAAAAGTTTTGCTGAGCACAAGTCAAGAGGAACACAACATCACTAAAAAAATTTTTTTAAGTGATGTTGTCTTCTTCCTCTCCTCAGAAAACGTTTACCTCTTGAGGAAATCTTTTTTCCCACAGCATAGTGTTTGAACAATACCTTACAATGTTATTACGCAATACAATAATTGTTCATATGAATCTCCCTAGCAATTTCCCACAGCACATTGTCTTAACAATAAGTTATGAAGTAATTAAACAATACAATAATAATGCCATGCTTCTTACCTTTGTTCTGCTCCTGACCGTTATGTTGTCACCGTTGTATCGGGTCAAGACAGAAAGACGTTTTCCAAACATGCTGCTTCTGGTGATTATGTTGCCATCATCTTTGGACGTTTCACTCTTACCGATCGGGTAGGGAAGAAGACGGAGTTGATCTGGCCACAGCATAGTGTTTTAACAATACATTACAATGTACAAAAATGTCATGTGAAAAGTCTTTTTCACACATGCTTCTTGTCATTGACTGCATATTGTCACAGTTGGACACTACTCTTAAACTTTAACTCTGATCATTCCATCCTTGGCCATTTATATGTGTTTTTTTAAACATAAATCTTTGAACGAATCCATTTACAATACCATGATAATTTCTCCATAATTCCATCGTACAATTTCTCTGCCAATTTATTCAATCCGTTCCTCACACTCTGGACAGTCTTCACACACTCTCAGAACGTCCAGCATGCACAGCAGATGGAAGCTTCAGACACATTCCAAGGCATACACTTCGTCTTCCTGCCGAATGGAGTACCCACAATAACCATAGTGGGTATGAAACTCTTCCATCACCTCCAACGAGGGTTCCGCATCAAATTCATTTTCCGCTCGGTTTGGGCAATTCATTGCTTTCTGCTGCTGTGAATGAATGTGAAGCTGTCGGTGCTCCTTTTATACCGTTCCGATTTGCATTTTGGGAGGAAAGCATGTGCAATTCAATTGGCTGGAATGGCAGCGTCACAAGGCGTTCTTTGCAACGTCTTGCAGTGTCGAAAATCATATTTCTTGTATGGAAATTCTCCCATGTATGGGTAGAAAATCGTTTTTTAAGGTGGCCAGCGATGGCATCTTTGAAATACCCTGAATACATGGGAAAATCTTTCCTTGTGAAACGAGTGGCCGCAGTACAATTTGTAAAGATTTGTAAATGAAACAGTAAGAATATGACTAGTAGGGAAGGCTTCTGAATATTTAAAGTAATCCGTCAATTTCATTAAAAAAAATAGGAAATCGGCCGTCAAATCATGCAAATCAATCAACAATTGAAGCTTTCTGCATACTACAAACAGGGCTCACGAACAGGGCTCAAATCCGTAACTACATATAGAAGAAACGACCTGATGTATTTAATGGTCGCTCAATACAATTGTTATGTTTTACGCTAACAAACAAACGATGCCGCGGAAGATGTTTGAAAGGAAAAGTGTATTTTTTTCCAAGTGACGCTTACTGAAACCGTAGGTGAAAAATTGACAAGAAATGTTTTGAGTACTCACAAGTTCTGAGAAAGAGAAGAAGACATCATCACTAAAAAAATTTTTTTTTAGTGATGATGTCCTCATAGTAAAATATTTTGAGGGTAAGGAAATTTTGTCTTCTGCTGAGGGTATGTGTTTTTACACTTTAACATTATGTAAAGTTCTTTGCACATCTACTTGTAAAGAGGAATCCGAGTTGGGAATTTCAAACTCAATTTTGCATTCCGCTCGACAATTGGGGCACTCGGCATGCTTCCTACTGTATTCCACGTGAAAATATTTCTTCTTGTGCCGCATACGGCAACACAGCCTCAGAAACATTCGGTCGTGCTCCACCAATTCGTTACACACGCAACATTTTGGCAAGACCTGATACGTCTTTTCCAGCAACTCTCCCCAAGTGAGGTGCCTGCATTCGTGGCACATTTATCGATGAAACGTCTTGCGGTTGAAAACTCTCTCGTCCGATGCACCCGGCAGCTCCTCGCAAAACTACCACAGGTTTCTGTTACAAGTTTTACAATGCAAATAATCGTATTCATTGTACGGCCTGCTGGAAGCCTCACCGAGTCGTCGTCCCATGTCTGGAGGAGATCCACCCCTCGGTTCCAAAAAGGATAATATCAATCCGACGAACGAGTCACCAAACCTGAAGAGAAAACTTTGAAACTGGCAAGTTTCATACTGGTGATTCAGCACGTAATCCACCTTGAGAAAACGAGTAACAGTTTTGACGGGAACCCAGCCGCACATCTTGCATTGCATATCGTCGAGCATAGTGAACAAGTCTTTTCCAGATTCATGGGGCTAGGGACAACTATCTTGCTGCTGTTTGATGCATGAAGAACCGGACATATCTCGGCTAATGGAACACATCGTGAGGATGGGTAACGGTAAAGGTATCGTATTCTTAAAGTTTCCCAAGGAGATTCAGAGCAAGAATACGGGGGCTTTCTTCTTCTTCCTCTCCTCAGAAAAGTTTTAACTCCTGAGGAAATATATTTGTTCCCACAGCATAATTTTTAACAATACATTGCAATGTAATTACGCAATACAAGCATGTTCATACGTGTCTGTTCTTTGACACACTTGCCTCTTACTTTTCTTTTGCTCCGTTGGGTATCAACTTTGTAAAAATTTAATTTGTAACTTACTTGGTAACTTATACGTTGATCTTGCCTTTAAATAACTGACACTGCTTCTGCAGTAGTAATTCGGTTTTCTTTTACAATTGATACATCATGTGGTTTAAACTGAAGCTGAAGGCTTTTCTGCCCATCGTGAGTATTTTGGTTGGAAATAATGGATTGTTATATATGAAATTGGTGGAGATTGGATTGCTGCTCGGGAAAAGAAATCCCTACTCTTACAGGACCTGTCTCAAGCATTTTGCGGTTCTGGGGAAGGACGTTTTGCCACTGGAAGGATATGATGTTCCTCACAAGACCATGCATGCTCATCTCGTGACCCTCGCCCAGGCTTACCAGTTGCTGCTGGACGAAGACGTGCAATTGGCCCAATTGCTCGTTGACCGGCTTGCAAAAGGGTACGCTCGCAAGCATGGGATGCGCAAGTTTGTACTCAACGAGGGCAAAGCTCCGCTCTTGGAATGCGTGGACGAAATGGACGATAGGTGCATTTCCGTGCACGAATGGATTGACAGTTTTGTCAGAGACTTGGAGTTGTATCGGCGAGAAGTGGCCAGAAGTTCCTAGGAATCGACGATGTTACCTTCCACCAGCGGCCTGCAACAATGGGCCGGGAAAAGGTAACGTTTGGAAGACGACGGTATTCTGAGGAGATTGTTGTTTCAAAAACGGCCGTCTGAAGAATACGTTTTGCCTGTGAATGCGGTGATTAATACCGAACCTTCCTCGTGGATGACGAACGTATCTCGGATTCCCCCGTGGATATTGCAATCAAGACAGAACCCATCTCGGATTCAGATTCCCCCGTTTATATTGGAATCAAGACAGAACCTATCTCGGATTCAGATTCCCTCGTGGACATTTTCATTAACACGGAATATCCCTCAATTCCAGAGAATCCTGTGGACATTGTAATTAAATCCGAACCTTCCTCGGATAATGTCATTGAAATGGAGACTTCTGAAGAGCCAATTCCTGAGGGAATGAATTCCGAGGAACCTACTGCTGTGGAAACGGAAACGAGCAGAAAGCCACCGTTGCTGTATGCAGTGATGGACTTTAAGAAAATTACGTTTTCATGGGCATCAAGATTGTTTCCGGAACCCGGAGATGTCATTGATAAATTTCAAACGCCGCCTTCCCGAGTATTTTTTGTGAAAGGGGAGGAAGACGGCATGTATTGGATCAATAATCATAGGAACTAATAAATGTTTGTAAATTTTAAAAATGCAATTGGCTGAGAATGAAAAGTTTTCAGCAGAGGAAGAACACATCATCATTAAAAAAAAATTTAAATTTTTTCCTCTGCTTTATCTTCTTACAAACTGCAACAGTATTTCAATTGCTCTTACAGTAGTGTCTTCTTTTTACGTCATTTGTTTTAAAGATACTTATTCCCAACCTTGTCGTTAGTTTTTCCAATCTTGAACGTTACCAACTATTACCCAATCTTGAAAAAACTTGGAACGCAAACAGTTCAAACCGGTTTTTCCCCCGTTTTACTTCCGGGTAGCAGAGTCTAAAAGGACGCACTCGCCACACGGTCTTCACTCGTTGCTGAGACCACATTACTGCTCAGTACTTCAACTACCATGGATGCCTTTCCAACCGAAACTTCTCAACGCCTGGTGGCCGTGCCACAGAAAAATGGCAAGTGGGACGCTTTTGAAACCTTGATGGATCAGGGCCGAGTGCAAGCCTTCATGCCCTACATGGATTTGGCTACTAAGAGAATATTTCATCACCTGGTCAGAAATGGACTTCAAATTCTCTTTACCGGGACAATTTCAAGCGTTGCGTGCTGGAGTCTGCCAAGGTTCCATTTTTTGAGGCCAGTAGGGTCAATTTTAAAAAAGTTTGCAAAAAACTGAAATCAAACCCCTCGCAGACTAAAAAGACCTTCGACCAAAGGGTGTGCTTCAAGATGGACACTTTGTTCGTCGTCAAACAGTATTTCACCTTTGGTTTTTGGACTGTGCCTCCCGGAGTGGGACACGTCTTTCAGACGTCTGCCGCGCCCATGCTCGTGTTCCACTTTAACGAGCAGAGGGCTCTCGATGCTCTGAAGGACATTTACACGCCGAAGCCCAGCAACATGCGCCGCAGGCTGGTGGAACGGGATGAGTATTTTAATGACCGATACGTGTTGAAACCTCGTTCCACCTACGTCGTTCCTCCCGGGATCAATGAGCCCGAAAGGACCCAAGATGATACGTACTGAGGACAGAGTTGGGCAGGTGCCGGCTAAAAGACAAAAGACTGTGCATGAACAATTTGTGCTTCAAGATCCTTTGCCGACGACGCAAATTGTGCTCAGCGCCACGGATCAAATTTATTATTTTGAAAATCCCATTATTCCCGATAATGCGTGGAACGAAGTAATGTATAGTGAGCCACCCCAAGAGGATATTAGCGAAATCCTGGAGGAGTTTTGCTTGTAAATTGGAACCCATTAAATGCGTGCAGAGAAACATTGTTCTGCCTTCCGGTGTACCCCCTCCACCGGACAATTATTTTTCTGAAACGGTTCAAATTCCACCCGAGTTGCTCGTCGTTGGGGATGAAGTGCAGGATGACATACCGTTGGACTTGAGGACTCATTGCACTGCAGGTCCCAGGAAACAACACGTATTTTCAGTGACGTATCCATTGGACCTGCGTGTCCGCCACTAGTTGTTGTAAATAAATGTAATTTTTTATGTGATAAACCCGGAATTTGCGATTGTATTAATGATTGATTTTTTTGTAAATAAATGTATTTTTATGTGATAAATGTGTTTGTTTTTATTTCATAGGGACTTGAATTCTTTGTGCATCCACCTGAAAAAGTCGTTTTTCTTTTCTGACAAATTTTTGAAAGGGTCATGGTGCTCATATATTTTTTTCTGCTGACTCTATCACTCAGAAATTTCTTTCAACTTCAGACATTTTACAAAGAAAAGGAATCATTTATCTCGGAAGCTCCTAGGAGAATTGTGAACACACAAGCAATGCTTTCTGAAACAGCCTTCTTTTATCATCCTGGCAGTCAGTCTTTTTCGGCAAAAAATCGCTAATCATCAATATCTCAAACATACGTCATCTTATTTTTGCACAACTCTAAATGAGTGTTCAGCAAGAATATGAGAGAATTACCCTCAAGACAAGTTTTTATAGTTATAAATGTGAGAAAAATGCGGTGTTTATGTTGAAAAAGTAAAGGAAAGAATGAATTATAAACAAAAAGCGTCGTTACCTTTTTTCGAATATCGGTAGGCTATTCAGATTTATTCAAGCATGCAATGTGTCCACGCCCCCAACACCTTAATAAAAGTTGTATTGTTATTGCAATTAATTAATTTTATTTTTTCAAATATTTCATGAAAAGAAACGCACTTAGAGCACATTAAAGAATCAAGTAATTCGATTAATTAGAAAAAAATATATATTGAAAAATAATATCTTTATATTGCAAGCTTATTTTTAAATATGAAGAAAAGAATGCGGTTGTTTTGGTTCTTACTTGTCTATATACTAAGACTTATATTGAGGCACAGTTAAATGTAGCACTTGTAGCTAGCAAAACTGTAAAAACCGTTGTTGAAATGGTTTAACAATTCACTATTAAAATTTATTATTTTTGTAACGAAATATATTGATAGTTTAATATTTAAAAATAAATATCTAATTTTAAAATGCCGTGCAACAGTATAAAAGGTTAAAGACAGTAACCTCTCCCTCGCCTTCCCCACTGCGAATTTCCACTTCTGAGAAGGTAATGAAGTAAAGATAACACAAAGAGAACATCCGTGCAATTATGGAGTATTAAAAAATATATCTTCCGTTTCACAGTTAAAACACAATTAAAACAAAAAACGCATTTTTCTGGTGAGAAAAATTTTACTATCTATCATCATTTTATTCATATAGAGCGAAAAATCTAAGACTAAGAGATACTCTTGTGCATATCTGTTCCGAGTTCTCTTAAGAGACCCAGAGCGATACTAGACTACACATATGAAAATTTCCCGATAATTAAAAGACGTCGGGTTGTAAGCACAGTCGATGCAAATCTACACCATTAAAATCGTCAAAGATTTTTACGTTTCGGCCTCATTAAACCGCTACGTTGTGCAAACCCGCGCTTATTTCCGAGAGCTCATAACTTATTTCCATCCTACTCCAATTTTCCTGATATATTTCGTTTTTCTCCATCTTTTTAGACCTTATTTGCCTCCTATTTTAGTCTATCCTATTTGCAACATTGTAACAGTAAGAAAATTACGGATCCGGACACGGAAAACACCCTTCTTCCAAAATACCACACCACACTAGCGTTTCGCAGTGTTTTCCGCTAAAATTTCTTACGAAACTTGTTCCCCCTGCTTTAATTAGCTCCCCCTTTTCTAATTCATCTGATTTTAAATCTCTTATTCAAATTTTTTAAACGTTAATTTAATTAGAAGCCCACTCATTAACTAGATGTGGAGGTGCGTCCTCGCGGTACTCCGTAACGAAACTCAGTTCCCTTCCGTTGTGCATATCTGAAAGCATATCAAATTATCAGTTGACAAACCAAATTTAATATCTTTTGATTAATTTCATAATTAGTACATACTAAATTCAATTTAGCATTTTCAGCAAAGATTTAGAACAAGCATAACATCAGGATTGTTTTTTAAAAATCAGATGTATCTCAAGCGGTTTCTAATTTTACAATCATTGAAACAATAATTGTTTTTCTTAATTAAATTTAAAAATATCTCAAACTTAACTTTATTCCAATATCATATTCAGATTTCTTGTTTGCAGTCTTTAACTTATGTTTTTCAGCAGTTGATTTTAACAGTAATTAATGGTCACCGTATTTCCCTAAAATGTAAAAATCATGAAAAGTTGAGAAAAACAGCAATCGACAATTTTATGGAATCTAAATTATTTTGTTTGGTAAAATTTACTTGTAGCAATACAAACAAAAACAGTAAATAAATTTACTTTTCAAAAGAAAGTTGGCCTGAAAGATTTATGTTCGAAAAAATGTGTGAATTGATCAGTCAGTGTCAATAAAAGAATTTAAAAAGGGATGAAATAGTTTTCTTAAATTTTTTACTAAACTGAACATTTTTAATATCTTTTGCATAAAGCAAGTTAACAATTTCCTTATATAGATCATAATGAAATGTATAAAAAATATAAATTGGATTTATTTTTTGTTCTCTGATAAATATAATTTCATCTAGTAAGTAACTATCCTTTCTTCCTCTTTTGCTACGCTCCGACGGAATGACTTGACAAAACCGCATATCACTCACTGTCAGAATTCCCTCCACACCGCTGAGATAATCTGACCGGGTGTCCTCGGATCTTCCTTACTCCCCTAAAATACTCCCAACCCCAAAACGTCCGATCCCGTCCTCAGTCGACGGGGAGGCATTGAGACTCCCTCGGGCTCATAGAGTTAAGGAAGTTGATACCGTGCACATTTCTAAAGCTAAAGTGACTTTTGAAAAAAGTTATGAAACAAATTGGACTGAAGAACTATTCACAGTGAGTGTATGTGTGAAAAGAAATCCTTTAGTTTATCGAGTGAAAGATTAACTAGGAGAGGATATATTCTACCCTCAGACATTTAATCTCACAAAATGTAACGGAGTGTGAGAAACGGACGTGGTCATTTCTAACCAAAACTCAAAAGACGAGGCAGTGGACTGCAACAGGCTTTTATTACTAAACATAAATCTCTGTGACCAACGCAAACTCAATGGCTCAAGCGAATCTCACACGACGTACGTTGATCACAGTCAAATTCACACTGAAAAGATGCTGAAAACACAAGATACACAGACAGAAAAGACCGCTAGAGGGCGTAACAAATGTTATGAGAAGTTAGGTCGGATAAGGCCGTAAACAGGATATTCAAGGATCATTGTATGCATTTGAATTACAAAAGGTGGAAAAGAACAACCATTTCCCAATTGAAAAAATATTTAGAAAACACATCAAGAATAATTCGAGTGAATATTTTTTAAAATTTAAAGGCTATCCAAAAACGTTTCATTCATGGGAGGCAGCGAGTGATATGATTTCGATATAAATACAGGTGCTTCAACTACAAACCTCGCAGTCGTGAAAATAAGTTTCTATATTACGTGTCCCTTCGATAGAAGTTTAGAGTTCCATACAGAGAATACACTTTCTCATTATTTTACGAAATTACTAAGTCCTGTAGATTTGACAGGTGAATGGGAAGTTGGAATAATCGAGTTTATATATCTGTTGTATTATGCGGGTCTAGAAGCAGAGACCACACCGTAGTTAGTACAACAACAAGCTTTATTGGACACAGCTAAATGGGAAGGGAGCGAGCATGCTCTGTACAGCCTTTATATATCATGTCGCGCATGAATACACTACACTATCCTTTCTTTAAAACAAAAAAGATTTCAAACAATTTCATAGAACATTAAATTATTTATAAACAAACCTATATTATGAATTATACTTTAAACTTAACATTAAAACTTGGCGACATAACGGCTAGGTGGTTTTACAACTCTGCCGTGTCTGGTTATACGGACCCTTGTCTGGACTTCTGGAAAAAGGCTGGTAAGAACTAGATTCTTTGCTAGATTGGGAATCCGATACAGGCTCATCAATTGGCTCTTGATGTCTTACTGCAGGTGTAGACTCTGGAATAGCATCACTGGTAGAGTATTACTCGGAATCTGCAAAATTCTTAAAAGACGCAAAGTCAGAACATTTAGTTGGTTTCAAATGTATCCGATTTCTTGTTCTTACTTCTCCGTTATGTGTTCGAATATGGTAAGATCTAGGAATTTCGTTCTGGCGTAAAACGTCTGCCGGTTACAATTGACTAACTCTATTTTGAACGAACACAGAACTTCCAGGTTGTAATTTGGTCAAAGTCCTACGATAAGATTTTAGAATTCACGTTTATATCTCAGCTTTTTCTGATAGTTGTAATAACTCTGATTTTGGACTCCTTTATGTATCGACATACTTGGTAAGACTTTAGAAAGTTTGCGGTTTATTAAGAGCTCTGCGGGAGAGTAAATAGATCCTAGAAATGGAGTAGCTCGGTATAACAACAAAGCCAAATAGGGATCTTTAGAGTCTGCTAACATTTCCTAAAAATTTGTTTGACAGTCTGTATGGTCCTTTCTACTTGACCATTGGATTTAGGACACTTAGCACTAACCTTTACGTGCTTAAATTTCCAACTTTTTCAAAAACAATCAAAGTCTCGGGAATTGAACGGCGGTCCACAATCACTTATTAACTCTAAGGGTATACCGTGTCTCGCAAAAATGGATTTAATTGCGGGTATTACAACTGTAGCTTGTAAACTACTAATTAGCTGCACTTCAATAAATTTTGAATAGTAGTCCACTACCTCTACGTAATTTTTACCATTGAAATAGAAGAAGTCTATAGCCACTTTGACCCAATGTGAAGTAGGAAACTCATGTAGCATTTCAGGCTCCGGTGCATTACCAATTTGAAATTTAGCACAAACTGGATATTTCTCTGTCAGTTCCTTGATATCTTTAGATATCCCTGGCCAAAACACATATGTTCGAGCCATATTTATAGTTTTAACAATACCAGAATATCCTTCACGCAATCTATTCAAAATCTCTCTCCGCATACTTTCCGGTACAACTATTAAATCGAGCTTTAACAATAAGTCATCAACAAAATGCAGCTCACCTTTATATTGCAGATACTTTTTAGCCGATAAACTCACTCCCTTATTGCTATCCCAACCACATTCTAACAGTGATTTTAATTCCTGCACTATAGGATCACTTTTATTAGCATCGCTTATTTCTTGCAGCTTAATATCAGAAATCTTTAGACTATCTAGAACAGATAAAACTAAATAGTCTTAATCAGGGGTTGGAAAGTGGATTCTAATTAAGGGTGCCCTTGAAAGTGTATCAGGCACAAACATTTCTTTACCGGGTTTATAGAACATCTCATAATCATAACACTGTAATTGCAAGTAAAGCCGTTGCATCCTCGAACTCATGGCTGACAAAGACTTTTTAGGCATAGCTATCAGTGATTTGTGATCAGAATAAATCTTAAATTTAGTTCCATAGACATACTGGTGAAACTTCTTCTAGTGTTGAGAAAGAACTAACAGTTCTTTCTCAATATGAGCGTAGTTACGCTGCGCTGAAGTCAAAGTCGATGAAGCGAAAGCAATAGGCTTGCCCCTTTACTGTAAAACAGCTCCTAAACCAAATGCAGATGCATCCACAACAATCTCAGTATCAACCCTGGGATCGAAAAATGCTAAAACCGGGGAATTCGTAATTTGTTCTTTTACCCGATCCAAAATTTTGTCATAGGAAAGATCCCAAAGCAAAACAGTATTGTTCTTAATTAACTCTCTAAGCGGAGCAATTTACGTTGACAAATTTGGAAGAAACTTTGATAAATAATTTATCATTCCCAAATATCGATGCAAGCTTTGCCTATCCTCTGGTTTACTCATACTGAGAATTGCTTCTAACTTTGATTTATCAACAACAATACCATCTGATGACAATGTGTGACCTAGAAATGTAACGCGGGTTTGAAAAATTTGAGATTTTTCCTTACTCAATTTCAGATTAAATTCTATACATCGCTTAAAACCTTTTCCAATGTTTCATTATGCTCTTACAAGGTTTTACCCCAAACAATTAAATCATCAGAAAAATTCTCTGCATTCTGGATATCCTATTCTAAGAATTTAAATCTTCCGATCGGAGACGAAAATGTACAGAAACGTGAACTATCCTTGTCAAGTGAAATTTGCCAAAAAGCGGAAACAGCATCTAACACACTAAAATATTTGGTTCCTGCCAATTTACTTGTGATATCCTCAAATGGGGGTAAATTGTACTGAGGACGCTTAATAGCTCTATTCAAGTATTGAGGGTCTAAACAAACTCGCAAATCACCATTTTTCTTTTGAACTATAACTAATGGATTGACCCAACTAATGGATTACTAATGGATAACTAATGGATTGGTTCGTTCACTTTCTCTATTACTCCAGCCTTAACCATCCTAGCAAGTTCAGCCTTTAAGGGCTCCAAAAGAGAAAATGCAACCTTTCTAGTCACAGAAACAACAGGAACCGAGTTTTCACACAAGGTAATATGATGTTTGCCTAGTTAATTACCTTTCCTACAAATACTTGATCATATTAACATAACAAGTTAGAAATGCTTTTACAACACTATTTACATTATCACACTTCCTAATCAAACGCAACTTATCAGCAGAAGCAGTTAATCCTAAAATTGGTTGATACGAATTTTTAGTGACCAAAAAATCTAAATGAATAACTGGAGAGTTTAAATTTGTATTTACAGGTAATGTAGTGCATCCTAATAGCTCAATGGTTTGGCCAGTATACGTTGATAGCTTAACTGAAGTTTTTCTAGCGTTAACTCCAGACCTATAAATGTCATCTAATAATTACTTACTAATTATATTTGCCTGAGCTCCTGTGTCAATTTTAAAATTTACTGGTCTATCATTAATCAATAAAATAGCTTTCCAAGAGAATGACATAGAATCAGCACTCACATTACCAACAAAGAATGGTTCGGGTGGATATTTACAGCTATTTGCGGAATTGGTAAATTCCTCTGGGTTATTTTGGCATACCCGGTTGACGGATTTCGACACAGACACGAGAAAAATGATTCTGCTTCCCGCAGCTCCGGCACTATTTACCATAAGCTGGACATCTACCGAGAACGTGATGGCTTCCACAGTAATGACGTTTTCTTCTGCTACTTTCTTGTCTTTTTGCAGGTTGTCGAAACTTATTAGCTTTACCGGTAGCTCTAGGTTTCACCTCCGGCGATGGCTTGAACATTTTAATGGCTTCCATACTTCGCTCTTCCATAAAATAAACTTGAGCCTGTAGCTCAGAAGTTTCAGCAGCACCGCACATGTCCACTGTGTTTTTAATATCCAAGTCAGGTACTCGCAAAAGGCGTTCACGAAGTCCCGATTCACGCAGTCCTTGTGTGGACAAGTTTATCTACTAAACCGGAATCACTCAGAGAACCGTAATCACAGTTTCTAAGCTGCTTTCGTAGCTCCGTAATGAAGTCATCAACAGATTGTCCTTCCCGCTGCACAAGCAAAAATAACTTCTGGCGTTTATAAGTAATATTGCGCTGGGGGATGAAATAAGCTTCAAATTTGGCAAAGAATGTCATTCATCGAGGCAGAAGAAACTTCATTGAACGTATTATAAGTTTCCAGGCATTCCTCTCCAATTACATGCAGCAAAATCGCTACCTTCTGACTTTCAGGCTTATCATTAAGCGATGTCGCATACATATAAAGTTGAAACCTCTGCTTCCATAATTTCCATGATTCCATGTGATTAGAGTTCAACTTAAAGGGCGGAGGCGGCGCACGGCTTTCCATGGTTCGATGTTAATCCAATGTTTTAGTTTTTTCTGACACCATGTTGTATTATGTGCCTGGGTCTAGAAGAAGGGACCAAACCGTAGTTAGAACAACAACAAGCGTTATTGGACACAGCTAAATGGGAAGAGAGCGAGCATGCTCTGTACAGCATTATATATAGTGTCGCGCATGAATATACTACAGTATCCTAGAATATGGAACAACGTTACAAATTATTCAAATTATTTGGAATACAATTTAGGTAACTGTGTGATAAAGAGTAGACTCATTGTCTGCGGTTACTATGAGACTCCGATTGATATTTTAAATGCCTTACCTAAGCACGTTAAAATTCAAATGAATTATAATAAACATTCTAAGAAGGTGAAGCTTCAACTATCCAACTGTGCTACTCTGAAATTATGAGATCGATTATCAGAAAAATTATGGTTTATTCCAGGAGAAATTTTAGGAGACAATATGGAGCGCGACACAACTCTTTCGATTGAAAGTCCTTTTATCGCAGATCCTAATATTGATTTATATTTACTTTACATTTATACGGATATTATTCAACCAGATATGGTGGGAGGATTGTTTGCTCCTCTGCTTCGCATTGTGACCGTGAAAGGAAAAGATGGGCCATGATACATGAAATATTCGACCGACCGCATTATTGCCCTGTGTCAAGAAAACATTTCCAGTCCACTAGAATAGTTATAAGGACTCACACGGGTCGATTTGTGTCATTTGATCGTGGGACGTTGATCGTGAATTTACATTTTAGACTCAAACACCTCTAATCAAAATGCTTTAAAGATATCATTGCTACACACGCAGTTTTGAAGAGTATTACACTCAACATGCTGGAAATGGACTATCTTATTATAAAGGTGCTTCCCTTCAGAAAGGTTCAGGTGTTCGAGGAATTTTTAAAAGTTTTTATCGCATGATTTTACCTATATTCAAATCAGGAGCAAAGGCTGTTGGAAAGCAAGCACTGAGATCAGGTATCGATGTTGCTAACGGTCTTATACAAGGCAAGGAAATCAAAGCGTCAGCTAAACAAAGAGCCAAGGAAGCAGCAAAAATATTAACTGAAAAAGCTGCAGATAAAGCAAAGACAATGGTCGGAGGAAATAAAAGGAAACGACATAGCAAGAAACAAGTCATTTCAAAGAATTATCGCAAAGTCTGTGCACCGGACATCTTTATCTCTCCAAAAATGTCTCTCATCCACAATGACTCTGAAGCGCCCGTCAAATCTGAATTAGAATTATTTCTCACACCTCCGACTCAGACAGCTATTAAAAAAGAACAATGGTTAGAATATCAACCAATTGCAAATATCCGAAATGGGAACCCTATTGAATTTTCTAATAGTGGATCTGGAGAAGACTACATTGACTTATTAGCAACTCAACTGCATGTAAAAGTGAAAATTTTAAAAGACAATGAAAAATTAGGTGAAACTGAAGAAATTGTACCTGTGAATTTACTGCTTCATTCGTTATTTTCCCAAGTGGACCGCGTTTAAACGAACGTCTTATATCTTTTTTAAGTAATTTATATGCTTTCAGAAGCTGTATTGAAACGTTGTTGAATTACGGATCAGACTATAAAAAAGTTTCCTTACATCACAATGCTTCTACAAAGACGCGGCTGTCAATTAGACGAAACAGATCCTGCAGATGATAATAAAGATTTAAAGAAGCGTGTCTCTTTCATCGAAAAGTCAAAAGTGTTAGATATGATTGGGAAATTACACTGCGATATCTTTTCTCAAGATCGCTTACTTCGGAACTTGGTGGATTTGAAAGTGAAACTGATAAGAAGCAAACCAGAATTTTGTCTGATTGCACCAGCAAACGGCAATTATAAACTTATAATTGAACATGCATCATTATTTGTTCATAAAGTAAAAGTTAGTCCTGATGTCTTGCTGGGTCATAAGAAAGCTCTTCAGTCAACTTCAGTCCGATATCCAATCGATCGTATCTTATCTAAGATGTATTCCATTTCAAATGGGTCTTTTTCATTCTCGCAAGATAATGTGTTTCTGGGACAAATGCCCCGACTATTGATTATTACATGTGTTCACAATGACACATTTAATCGAACATATAGTTCAAATCCTTTTCATTTTAAACATAACAACTTGAATTTTCTCGGTGTTTATGTGGATGGAAATCCTATAAGTAGCAAAGCGCTAGAACCTGATTATTCAAATGGTCTAAGCATTCGTGCATTCAACAGCTTACTGCTGAGAGTGGGAATCTCGCTGCCAATAAAGGAATTTACATTAACAGAGACGAATTTCTTCTGGGTTGCACATTATACGCGTTTGATCTCACACCAGATTTATGTGACGGCAGTCATCTTAATCTCTTGAATCAAGGGTATTTACGATTCGAATTAAAGTTTTCTAACGCTTTGGAAATAACAATTTCTGTTTTAGTAGTCTATGCTGAATTTCAGAATATGATTGAAATAACCAACTCTTGAAAAGTGGTATGTGATTTTTCAATATGAATTCCATTCAACTCACTTCCATATTACAAAAATACAAGTGGGAAATTTATAGGGGGTTTTGCAAGTGATAACATTCCAATTTCCTGTTGTATTTATATTGAATACAGATCCACACACGAAACCTGGAACGCATTGGATTGCAGTGTTTGTGAAATTCAATTCAGTTAAATGTTTTGATTCATACGGGCATACTCCGAATTATTTTAAAGGCTTCATCAAAGACTATTTTACTAGATTTTCAACTGTAATCTATAATGATGTATTACTTCAGAGTCATAAAAATGCCGTTTGTGGCCAATACTGTTGTTTTCATGTATAACTTCGCTGTAGAAACAAACCATTGAAACAAATTGTGAATGTATTTGTACCCAATTTATTATGTAACTATATTCGTGTTTTAAATTTTGTAAAGGAACTCTTAAATGCATCTGTGCCTTTCTTTCAATAAAAGTATAAAATGATTGAACAATAACAATTGTTTTCGTTGCATTTCGAATCATGCTTACTTTAAATTTACAACACCCTTTCGGATCTATTTTAGCTACACCCTGTGGTGTAGTTTATTTTAATTAATGTTTATTTTCGGCAAATAATTCCCTTATCTGTTTGTTATGGCTCTTAAAAATGTCTTTGTTGTAATTCTTTGTCTAAATTACACGAATTGTTTTTTTTCATGCACTTTTGAACTCTGAACTGCTAGTTAACCTTTTTAACTGTATACAACCCCTTTGTAGACCACGACCTTTTTCTTTCCACTCTTACTGTGTATACTCCCCCTTTCCCAAGAGAAACGCACGTGCACTTTGAATCGCTTAATTGCTTTTTTGAACCCCCGTTAAGCTTGAAATTAAAAATTGTTTCTTGAGTCCTCCGCTCCTTTGTTAGAAATGGATCCGACTCTTTCATTTTACTATAAGGTCAATTTTACCTCCTGCTTTTATGACTCTTTGACAATGAGTTTCAACGGACCACCCAAATTTTATTGTCCTGACGCGACAAATTGTCTGTTTTCACACGGTCCCTTTTTCGAACCCTGACAGTGATTAATTACCCTTTGGACGGGTCAGGGAAATACCTACCCTTTTTCTATGAAAACCTTGACCACCAATCAGGATAGTGTCATAGCTTCTCTTATTGGCTATCTGCAAGTCTCTGGAGCGTGCACAAAAGGGTTGCTGGACTTGCTGGCGAGTTTCTGAGGACTGTTTGGCGCCTTGGCGCAACTAAATTAATTTTGGTTTCTATGCCTTACCAATGAAAAAAAGCTTGAGGTTGGCACTGGAAGGAGCGATGAAGATAAAGCTTGGCCCGACATCTGATTTTTGTATAACAGGGAGAGTGCTTGACGAAGAGAGGGGGAGAACAAGATTTTTGAAGAAGATGACGTCTATATATATTCCCGTTTCCCCGCCGAAGAAAGTTGGATTCTGGCAATGATCTCGGTGTATAGTGTGAACTCTGATGATCGGCGAGAGTGAGGACAGCCATTAGAGATATGGTAACAGAGGGAGCAAAGCAGAGTCCCTAAATTACAAACTTTAGAATTTCTATTGAAAGTCTTCCGGACTTCTAACTGTTTGACACATCTGAGCAGCTGGTTAGAAGGAGGAGTTTCCGTATGTGCGACCATGGCTGGCCCTTTTGCCTCGGTGTGCTGGACTGGCTGCTTCTACTAGAAAAATCGTCCCGATAACCATACTTGCCTGACTAGGAGGCACAAAAGCAAGTGACCAGGAGCCCTACTGCTGAAGTGCCTGCTGACTACTCCTTGCAAGCCTGTTGAAAATACCTGCAGATGGGAGCTGACTGCCACAAGATCTAGAGCTTGAATACCAGCTAGGAGGGAGAAAAATTTCCACAACAAGGATTCCAGAAAATGCATCTGAGAGTGATCCGAGACTCGCCCTGCCTGCCAGCTCCTTTTGTGTTTCTGTCCCGGACCCCTAGCCTTACCGACTGCAAGTGATGACCTCAGTTAAGTTTGTTTTTATTTTGAAATTTAAAATCTTAATTTAAAAGTTTTAAATTGGCATTCTCAAAACCACATATTATCTTTCGGATTTGTAAATTTCAAGTGCTGTGCAGACGCTCATTTAAGTAATGGATGTAGGAAGAGGTTTTAAATTTTGGTTACTTGTATACTATGTGTGTTAACTATGACCCTAAAATACAGGATGCTGCTTTTAGGAGCAAATAATATATCTAAGTAATAGTGATGTGAATCTGGAACGGCATTATAATTTGTGTGTTTATCTTAGTTGACTACCTTTACAAGCATCTGCATGCTAATTTCATTTTACTACCAGCATTAACTCTTAAGTAGGGATTTTCAGGAATTTTATTATTTTGGTTGGTTAGAAGACATAGTACTGATAAGAACTCTAATTAACCTGTCTTTGACCTTTTATCCAACTGACATGTGTTTTGAATCCAGAGCAACATTATACTTGCTATGTAAATCCCCCACCAAACTGCATTCACATTTTTCTGAAATTCTTAAATAAACTGAAATTAATTTCTAGTACAGTTTCTGTCATTTGTTCATGCTTCTGTTTTATTCTCACTCAATGTGTCCTAACAGATTTTCCAGGTCTGGTGTTATCTACTTTTGAATTTATGTCTGTGTAATGTTACTTCCTGGGGTTATTGCTAAGATATTTTTGAACACAACGCGGATTGCTTAATTTACTTGAAGGAACTTTATTTAAAATCTTTATTTGGATCTTTTAAAAAAAAGCTCTTTTCTAAATTTTAAATTAAGCTAATTAAAGATAAAAACCACACGACAACCCTCAGGAGTCATAAATAGTTACTTTTTAAAACTTTTATTAAATAGCCGTGCTCAATTGATAGAACCTGCAATAGAAAAAGTAATATGGTTCTATGGAATTTATCAGCCATTATACGATGAAATCCCCGAAGTGACTTTTGTAGAAGGTTTCCATGCGAGTATAAAAGTTATATAGGTGGTAGAACCCTGTTTGTGATCGACGATTTAATAACCGAATGTGCAATTCTAAAGAACTGGTTAAATTATATACTAAAGACTCTCACCATTTAAATATATCCGTTTTTAGCATTTCTCAAAATATTTTTCATAAAGGAGCAGAGTTTAGAGAAATCTCCTTAAACAGACATTACTTGCTTTTATTTAAATCTCGTAGAAACGTGACTCAGATTGCTCACCAGGGGAGACAGCTATATCCCAGAAAAACTAAATTCTTTATAAAAGAATATGAAGATGCAACAATACAACCGTTTGTTTATTTACTGGTGGACTTAAAGTCGAATACGGAGGAAAACTTTAGGCTTCGAACGAGTATATTACCGGGTGAAATGATGTGTATATATCAACCTAAATAAGTGAACATTGATTAGTTTGAAACATGCCTCCTTCCAAGAAAGACGTAAATCATTTTCGCATTCTCAATGTATGTTCACTACACCTTCGAAAAGATTTGTTAAAAGGTTTCCAAAGTGTTTTATAAACTGTATTTCAGAATGTTGGCTGAATACTTTAAAAAGGAAATGTTCCCTTAAACACGAAACAGAAGAAAAGTTTATCTCGTCACAAACACACGCTTAGATTACTGGCTGATAAAAAGATTTCTGTCAATAATAAACGCAATTTGTTAGTACAGAAAGATGGTTTTCTGAATATTTTATTACCTGTAGCATTAAGTGTGTTAACATCTCTCATTCATTAGAAAGATGGAATATGCAAATAAATTCATTTTGGTTCCTAATGATCAATTCTCCAAACATGCACCAACCGAAGACACTCTATCTGAACTAGATAGAAATATGAGTGCCATTTTAAAGAATAGGGGGATACCAGACGATGAAAAAGCCAAGTTATATATGCAAATTTTACAGAAGAGAACATTGAACATTCTAGATCATAATAAGGTAGTTCAAGAAACTATACCAGAACCTGTATCAGATCAAACTACTGAAGAAGAAAAGCAAGATTTGCAATTGAAAATCTGATTTTAAAATCAGCCCCTAAAAACTTGAAATCAAACACTCGAAATATTTTGAATTATTTAAAAAAATCACAAGACGAGAAACATTGGACTTCTAACGGGGAATTGATATTCAAGGGACACAACGTAAAGAACTCAAACGTTCTGGACTTGATAAAATCTTTGCAGACACCTTCCAATAAACCTCACCCACAGGGTTTTGGCATGTTTCTTCAAGGATCAGCAGAAATGAATTCTCCAAAAAGTTTTATGAAGAATTCCTCGCTTAAATTTGAAAAAAAGAAGCCCCTCCCAAGAGAAGAAAACATGACAATGTAAAACTAAAAAAAGTGGATTTCCCTTGAACACACTCAAAAAAAGAAAAGAAAAAGGAAAACATAATTGTATTACATTTTGCCTTTGAGGCTGTTTAAGAATTTAATCAACGAGACACTCGGCGTTTGTGAAATTAATGAGTGTTACAGAATGCAATCGATGTTTCGGAATGTGAAAATGTCGGCAAAAGTGGTTATCTTTTAATTAAACAGATAACGCATCATGTGAGTGTTTTTGAAAGCAATGTTTCATTATAAATCAATCTCTCAAGTCGACAAGTTGTTCGCAATGTCTTCACCCAATATAACTTATATACCTAATTTCTACTCGCAAGAGGAAAGTAATGAAATGTTCACAAACTTTCAAAGTGTCCCTTTAAACAACCAATCATCAAAGTCTAGGGTAAATCCTATGAACCCTTAAGGAAATCCTGCATTTACGGTCTCATGGACATTGAGTATGAATATTCTAGTCACTGTGAACTACCGCTGCCCTGGAACTGGACTATGTTGAAAATAAAATCTGACATGGAGAAGAAAATTGGATTTGAGCATAATTTTGTACTGCTCAATTTCTACGAAACTGGTCATACAAAGATCGGAGCACAAAATACGATGAACCCTCTCTAAACCAGTCTGTGGACATCGCAACACTCAGATTTTGAGCCTGCCGTTATATGATCTTCTCCAAAAAGGGATATAAAATAGTGCGACAAGCGTTGGAAGCAGGATCTGTCTTGCTAATGCACGATCAAAAAGAATGGACTCATGCTATCCCCCTCAACTTTGTGTGAAAGAACCTCCTATAAGTCTTACTTTTAACCTAGTTTAGTCTTCTTTGAAGCACTTCTTGGATGAGATGGAACGTGACTATTCAATTCCACCATGTAAACGTTTACGTCGAGACTAATTATGTATTGTTATTTTTATTATCATCATCAGTGTAAAAAAGTAAATAAATATAGATAGATATTTTATCATGATAAATTTTTGTTATTATTATTTTTTATATTATTATTAGTAGTAGTATAAGAATGATTAAAAAGTTTTAGTTATTTCTATTACAAGTTGTAGTAAAAAGAAATGAAATTTTATTAGTTAAAAAAGGCAATGTGCTCAGTTCAGACTTCTCTTCAAATCATATATTGTAATTCTTTTAGCATATTTTAATAGTTATTATAAAACTTTTATACAATTACTTTTTAAGAATAATATAAAAAGTTCTAAATAATGAAGAAAGTGAATATTAAGACAACAAGAGATAAAATATATATAAATATACTAAATTTAAATAATATTGCTAAGTTGATTCAAAAAAGTTTTTCCTTTCTCTCATTCTTATTCAAAAAGATTGACAAACAACATATTGATAAATCAAACGTAGAAAATTTATTAGATGTTACATTTATATTTTCATAATAGTGGTTATCACTTCAGATATTTCGTATATCAAATTTTTTAGCACATTAACTTGCTCTGTATTCAAATAAATATGATAAGGTTTTAATTTATAGGAATCGCGACTTTTAAAGATATTCTGCAGGCACACTCGATCCTCCTCGACCAATACCAATAGTCCATTGTCGGCCACAAAGCTTGATGATCTTTTACAAATTCAAAGTCAAATAACTATTCAGAAAAAAATCCCACGTTCTTGCTACAATCGTAACACCATCCATAGTTGGGCGGTTTTGCGGCGTGAAAGTCCTGACATGTATTAGGATTCCTCCGACGCTACACTGTACGACTGCGGTTCAAACACTACCACCTAATTCTCATGCATCCAGCGTTTCGCACGTACGTTGTTGCACCCTTCTTGCTGACCGAGGACACCTTACGTGGGACGGTTGGACTCTGGGCGGGACAAAGCGCACCTCTGGTGCTTCGGCGTCGGCTATGGGCGGCTGGGTAAAACGCACCTCTGGTGGGGCGGCTGAACGGCGTGTCCCTCAAGCGTGTACAGCTTTGCAGGGCCCCAATTGAATAGTTTTGGAGAATTTTGATATATTCATATATTTTTATCCACTGTAAAGATATATGAATAAGTCAGTTGAAATCATATTATTTTTTAAGAAAAACGTAGCATTGTTTGCACTCAACTTAGAAAGATTTTTGTGTGAAGAAAATCGATGCAAATAAATTAAAATTTTTGAATAAAAATCTCAATAGAAATGGACGACTTAGATTTCCGGCTTGTATTTAGAATACAACAATAGTCAAAATTAAATGAAATTAAGTAATTTTAAACATATAGTAACAACAAATTTCAACCCAAAAATAGCGTTTCAAGTTTGCTATTTAAAGTACGTGAACCGTATTTTCATGAATAATATGAGATTAAAATACAATTATTTTTACTATTATGAAGTTTAGAAGAAATAGTTTCTAGTAGCATGCTTTTAACAAAATTTAAAATAAATTTGTACATACAATTCGCTTCACGAAAATGAATGAATGTTACTTACGAGATATGAAAAGATGGTCATTTCCATCGTCCTCAAAGCACGGAGACTGCGAGCGTTCAGACATCTAGTACGGGAGCTGACATTTTGGTTGGAGTGGTGTTATAGTCGAAACGAAGAAAGTATGTTCTAAAAAACTTATTCTGTAGAAAAAAATACTGCTGATTGTAGCACCAGTAATGGAATCACCAGTATGGACTACTGGTGATTAACAAGAGATGTTCGAGAAGAAAAATAACACACATCGACTATGTACATTTTCTAAACAAATATTTAAATGAGAAATATCTGGAGAGCATAACATGGTACTATTGTCTTTTCAAAAAAATAGTAATAATAATAAATAACGAATAAATTTAGGGTACAATTTTATTATTATTATTAAACTATATTGTTAGCAATTTTGTAGTGAACAAAGGCTAAGGTTGTAAAACCGCCATTTAAAATAAAGCGTTTATCGTCTAATGAGTTTAAACACACATTTTTGATACATGTTGTACCGCCCCTTTTATTGTTTTCTTTTCGGAATTGTTCGATTTTAACGAGTACATTTTAGAACGTAACCACACAAATTCATTGATAGTTGCCCCGTTTAATTCATCTTTCATTATCCCTACTACCTTTTTTATTATTATTATCATGAAGAGGGTGTATGGAAGGATGGTCAGAGGTATCAAAATAGTGTGAATTTAGTTGCATGTCTGCATAGACATCTTCACATTCGATCTCATAACACAGTGAATCTGTATCTGTGAAAAATAGAGTGGCTTTATCTCAAAGCCAATTTTTTATAAAGGTATAATGAAATTCATACATTAATGCTTTAATGAGCTCTAAGATTGCAAAACCTGCATATATGGGACGATTAAGGACAATTTTTTTGTTTATTAATTGGAGGGCAGTTAAACCCTCGTCAAAAATTTTGAAAGATTTGAATGCTGCGGAAGATACTAATTTTTTAGCCTGTCTTTCACGTTTGGATAATTTTATGTTGGTCCTCTCCCTCAAGTTTTCTAGTGTCTTAGCAAAAACTGCTTTAGTCATTAACTTGAGAAAGTTTTTCTCAAAACAAATTTTTGCTTTTATCCTTTGTTCTGTATTAAAACGAATATATGACTCTAACCAAGGAGATTGTTTAAAACTCAGCGCAGCATATACATGGGTAATTCTCAATCCTAACTCTTTATACAACTTTAAATTTCTAAAATGGGCAACATATTTAGTTTTATTGGAAAGGTTCGGTATAAGTTTGCTATTAGATCCACTGATTTTGAATCTTAATTTATCTGATAAATTTAATTGACAGGAGGACAACATAGCTGTATTTGTTTTCATTTTTCAGGCAGCCACAGGCAAACAATTGTGGGCGTCGTGAATTTCTTCCGGATACTCCAAATCAACTTTGAAAACAGAACCAGTGTCCCCCTCATCAGGAATTTGAATGATATTCTCTTCATTCCACAACTCGAGAGATTCCCATTTAAAATTTTCCAGTGGAAGAGCCTGACTCATGGCCCAGCCATACAGATTATTCGCGTGGAGATTCAAAATGTATTTAGATGGGTTGGAAGGGTCGAAGTTTGACATGTTTTTATTGTTGTCTGCGCATTCTGTTTGGCAATAGTGTACCCACCTCGTATGCTTTGTTCTAAAAATAAATAAATGTTAGGGTCTTGTATTAATTCTAATTTAACTTTAGTCATTTCCAAAAACGCTTGCACAAGCCCTGGTGTGGTCAGTAAATGACATGGGTCAATTTTTAGTACTCCATACACAAAGATTTAAAATTCTGAGAAACTTCACAAAGCAAAAGAACGTCTGCTTTTAAATAAATATCGTGATAATCTCCCAGCGTTTTCAACTGTAGTGTTTGCCAGACTTCATTTGCATAAGCATATTCATCTTGTGTTATGAGCTCATCACTCAACGAACTGAAAAAATGTCTCGCGCGGGTAATTTTGTTTCATCGAATTTTAAAAAATCATCCACGTATTCGTACGGATGTACACCTTTACGCAGTAATGAGTCAACATGATTTGGGTTAAAGTGCTCCCGCATGATTGGAAACTTGTCTTTAGGTAAATTACTGACCAAGTCGTGAAGAGATGCTGCCATGAACTGATAAGAATCTAAAAATTGCAATTTCCCCACTGAAAAGGTAATGTATTTTTCCATACTGTTAGCACCACAATCAATTTTATTATCTTTGAACTGACCCAAAGCTTGAAAATATGAGTGTCGAAGTGTTTCGCATTATGTAAAATTACGGGAATTTTCCAACTTAATTTATAGTTTAAATTGCAAATATTGTGAGCAGCCCCCTATATTTACCAGTCGAGTGATCATGATCGCGCACTCTGTCTTTTTTCAACTCATCTCCACAAATATGGCAGTTGACAGCTGATTTGAAGAGCTTCTCTTCATCAGTGGTTATGGATAGGGAGATAATCGTTTTAAGAATTGAGGAAATTTCGTCTTCTTCTTTTAACATTCAAGAAACAAACAACTTCGCAGCATCTATCTCGCGATACACAGTAGGCGGTTTTACTGATTTCCCATCGGGTTCGATAACCACGTAACAATAACCGCAGGGCTCATGAAGAGAAACAGCATTAACCTGTTGAATATTTGGAGTAATGATGGACTCAAAGTCTGCAGAAATGGCATAGGAAACGAGGAGTTGAAAATGAAATTTTTCAAAAGATAAGTGGGTGGCAGTGAACATTTCTACCTTCTGTGGTTTGTGAGTTCGACGGTAGGACAAATGAACATCTAAAATAGCTTGCGAAGAACATCGGTTAAGCAGTAGTTGCAGAAAAAAAGATTTTCCGTCATGTTTTGAAAGAGATGATAAAAGCCGACTCATGTTTAGCAAAAATGCTTTGTTTGGTATTGGACTGGAAAAGTAAGTTTACGTGGGTAGCACATTTTTTTCAGTAATATACAGAGGGAACACCATAACAAAACATTTATGGATATATCATTTAATGTTTCGAATTTCGTAACTTTATTCAGTGTGAATGGGAAAGTCATATCGGGTTCAAATTTCGACTCGCTTGCAAATTCAACGTATTTTGAAACGCAGTGTGGATTTGTTTTGGCGGGGTGAAGAGTAGCTAACACTGACCACATTAAGCATTTATTGTCATTATTTTTAACATTGGCGATGCTAGCAGTGCATTTTATCTTATCAGTTGTAGGAATGTATGAAGACCCTGCAACAGGAGTGTAGGTAGCAACTTTAAGTTATAAGTGTTCGATGAAATCAATTATCCACCCGCTACCCCGTGTTCCAAATTCATCAAGCGATGATTTTACTTTAGATAAAGCACTCTGTAAATCAGCATTCAAATTTTCGACTAAAATAGTTCGCATGCAGTCACTTCGGAAGAAACTAGTGCAAAATTCACTTTCTTCATCCGTTACCATTCTGAAGAAATGAACTTTAAGAACTATGTACCATTTAATGGTCGTTCGTTCGAGGAGGTTATTTTCTGAGCGCTCATAGACAAGTTGTTTAATAAACTCTAAAAATTGGGTCAAATCTTTGCGGTCTTCATTATCCGCTGTTAAAGTTTCCGAAGTGAATGTACTAAAGCTCCTCGCGGCAATTGGAGTGGGGGGGCGTTAGGACGTTTTTTCTTTGCCGGGGAGCATAGTCTCATTTGGTGGACGTTTCACGGATGGAATTCTATTTTGCAGTTTAGCGATATGTAGGTTGAGATTGTCTTGCTTATTAAAATTTTTATGGTCTATTGAACAATTTCTTTTCCTTAATCGATGTGTGTATTTTCAAATGACGAACAAAGTTATATTTAGTTGAAAATTGTTTCCTGCTGTGATCACACTTAAAATCGTTTGCCTAAAAAGAGAATACAAAAAAATTAAAAGAGGTACATGCGTGAAAAAGAAATATTAAAAAAAACCTAAACATGCCTTTTCAGATGAATAAGATGTTGACGCTAAATTTTCGGTTACATCTCATATGTCCGGTGGTGTGATGTGTGAAGTTGAGCTTTCTGCTTTCTATAAAAAAATGAGTTGAATATAATAAAACTGGTTCATAAAAAAAGTAATCAACTCGAAAGGAATGTTTATAATCTCACCATTTCAGCATCCATTTTAATATGTTATTATCAAACCCGGTTAAAGTTTCAGCGGAAAAATCACTTCCGTATGAAATAACGGAAAAAAGTATTTCCACTCACAAACTACTGAAATAAAATGATACTGAAAAAATTCTTTACTAACCTCTTAAGAGAATATTTTAGAAAGAAGAGTAAAGACAAAAAATGAAAAAGAAAAATTATAAAATTAAAGGGTAAAGGTATAAAGTAACCAATTTTTGAGTGCAGCTAGAGTAAAATATTTTGAATTCCATTAATAAACGACTGAGAGATGCATTTTCGAGGTAATCACATCACAGTCTGACTTTAGTGACCCTACCACAGTTTAAAACTGCGTCAGCATAGTTCTAATATGCAATCTTTACTTGCATCTTAAAGCCATTATCAGTTCCTCGTTTATTAATGGCATTTTGCTCTTTCTGCTTTCATCGCCAGCGATCAGCGCGCTGCGTTTGTCTCGACTTGCGTCATGGATTGAGTTTATCTAAAGTATCACCTAAGATGTTAAAATAACAATATCTCTCTTCAAGTGAAATGTTTGATCCTGAAATAAACCAATTTTTACCTTATTTCTACGATGGAATTCTTTTCCCATGCCTCTACACGCCCGACAACGCTCGTGACATATCACACATATGCAGTTCACTCCCGATTGATTATACGGGTTAATCACCGGGAAGGATCGCACGGACAATCGAAAAACACGGATAATCCGAAAATTCCTTTTTATTAAAGAAAAAATCAACATAAGTACAAAAATATAAAAATTACTTACATTTGCATGCTGTATAACATCAAACTAGGAATTTTCCTTTTAACATTTAATGATTTAAAAAATCTGTTATGTGTCTTTGCTTCTGCTGTTTGTTCATCTCTTGTCGTATACGGACACATCTTTTACGAACCGCAGTAATGTCACCGTAATGAAATCCTCTTTGTCCCATGTAATCTAACAAAGTTTCCACAGATTGTAGAGCAGCAGAATGAGAAATTGCATTTCTTTCATTTAGTACATCTGCTGCATCAGTACTAGCAGATTCTCCCTTATCAAGTTTTTGAAGGATTTCTAATTTTTGTTTAACATTTAAAATGTTTCGTTTTCGTTTCACACCACTAATTTTTATCAGCAAAAAATTTCACGTTACTGACTGACGATAAACAAGACGCAAAAACTAAAGGAACACGTGCGAAAGTGAGAGGAGACGAAGAAGTTAAAAAATGACGTATTAGGGAGAAGCGTGTTCGTACGAGAATGAGCTAGTAGGAAGTGGGTGATTCATTTCTCGGAAAACTAGGGGTTGAGCCGGTAAAGATTGCACGTGGAGGAAGAAAAAAAAGTATATTCTTTAGCCATGGCTTACTAGTTTCAAGGAATGAATCTTTCGATCGAACATTAACATCGATTTTACATGAACAATAAGCGTGAAAATTTTTCTCTTTAACTTTTTTTGTGAGTCCGGAATGAGCACGGATAATAGAGAGTATACTGTATTTTATATATATAAATAAATAATATATTATTTATTATCTATAAATAAATAAATGTTAATTAGCTTCTTTACTTAGATTGCAATACTTTCTTTATGTGAACTTCGTTTACAAGAAATAAAAAATGAGGATCTAATAGCTGAAATAAAATTGTTTTTTACACATTACACTCAAGACACTTTCACGAGTTAGACATTAACATAAATACTATCTTGTTTGGAATTCGTAGAAATATTAGAAGAGAAAAAATGGACATGATGTCGAAGCACGCGTACAGCAAAATGCAGCTAGATGTTAGATGACAGGCGAGTTACGTTTGTCATATGACTATGACATCACGTTAGTTGACTCCATCCGTCATTTATCATGACGTCTTTGGACCCCGACCGGATCGCTCCCCTCCACGCAAGTGGCATGGTGGCACTCCACACTGTTCCCTTTTTTCAGCCCATCCCTTTGGGTTGAACATTCATCGTCGGTCTTCGCAAATGGCAAACCCATCAGCCAGGGATCACTCCGATCCACTACTACTGCACCCACTTCTTCTCTCGCCTTTAAAACGCGAAACCCGGCCTTCTCTGATTTCAGCTAGAGCGAGAGAGCCTCCTCTCTCCCTCCAGGTCGCATTTCAGCATATATGCCCCGGCAGTCCAAATCGAGCTGCCGGATATTCAGACTCGTTGAAAATCCTAACTGTACACCACGCCGCTCCAGTTCTCAGCTGTTTTTCTCATTCACGACCGGAATCTGCGTGGAGATTTTGTGATTCCTCCTCTTTAGAGGCAACTACAGTTTACAATTCATGATTTTCTTAAGTGTATGTTAAGATTACGAACTGCCTCATTTGAGTGTAGTTTCTCAAAATTAGAAGGTCACCTTTGTTTCACTATAGCAAAAATCGCGGTAAAAGTTAAGTTTAGAGTTCAGAGGCGTTACTCCCCACTTTGGATCGCCAACTTTTTGTCACCAAGACCAAGACGGTTTGGTGCTGTCAGAAAATTTCTTTTTGGTGCGCAATGAACTTTCTATTGGTTTCTTGCGCACGTGATGCCTGCGGCATCTAAAGAGGAGGAATTTCTCTCGCGATGCGTGTGGCATCTCAAGTGGGTTTCTGGCAAATTTGTAAATTTTTTTAAAAAAACAGCGGCATCTCGGGATCCTAGTAACTTCGCTTTTTCATTGAATGTTAGTAATCTACGTTTTTTTTAATTTCAAAGTAAGTTCTCACCTCAAAACATTCCTTCATCAAAATGTCAACAGTAGCGAAGAGCACGCCAGTCTAAACAAATCTAAAAATGTCAGAAACAGGAGCAATGTGCACGTCAATCGAATCAAATCCACGACCAAAACGTTGAAAAATCAAACTGTAGAATTTCAAACGAAGTATTATTCAAATTCGATTAAACCGACCAATTAAATCGAAGATAGCACAGATCAGGCCAATTAAATCGAAGATAGCACAGATCAGGCCAATTAAATCGATGCGCCGATGCGCAAGGCACCAATATAATGATCCTTGTGCACGCAAGACACAAATATAAACGTCGCTGCGCACCCAAAATAACTTTTCTCGCATCGCTAAGCCGTCTACCTCTTGGCGACAGTAAATTGGTGATCCAAAGTGGGGAGAAACGGCTGTGTAACCTAAACTTAATATTAACCAAAATCGCAATTTCTGAGATAGTAAACAAATTTCGAATACTAATAAAAGTGAACCTTGAAATAAATAAAAGTTACTAAACTACTAAATTTTTGAATAAAAACCTTCATATGTAAGTAAAGTAAATAGAATAAAACAAAGAAGATCTAAGATTTCCTCAGTTTATATGATTTTTTTGTAATTTTATCACCATGCACAAATAGAACTGTTAAAGCAATGCGACGATAATGCTTGAAAATGATTACATAACTTTAGTAATAACCTGTTATATTTTTATTGTACGAGCATTTCAAACATTTATGACTTTCTAGAATATTGAAATTGGTTTTAGATTGGTTAGTTTAAAATGTTTTCTGAGACAAACAGAATTATTAGCAAGGATTTACAACGAAGAAATGTCAGTATATTGACTAAAATGTAATGGTCTTGGATGCAATGAATGGCTTTTTAGTATTTTTATACGCGATAGTGCACGTGAATTGCAAAGCGAAGAACGAAACATGTTGTGTCTTTTACAGCGGAAGTTTCCTTCTCTAATTTATCGTACACTTACCCAGTACGGAGCGTTTTGTGATTAGCTTCCTAGTGTAGAAAATGGAATCGAGTATGCATTATTTCCGTTGCCCGGTTATATCCAAAATTTGATACACATCTAATCCACATCCATGCACCAAGTTTCATTTATTTAGCTTTTTGCGTTTTATCTTCCACATAGCACACGAATAGACAGACTTGCAGGCAGTCCAACCTTGACGGAATTGGCCCAAAACTCGATGCAAATCTGCAATTCTGATGAGAAAAAAATATAGAATATTTTATCATTTTAAATTGTTGCGTTTTTGATTTGTCATGTTCAAAAGCACAGGGACAGACAGACGCATACGCTCCCTGGGGACCGATTTTGTCTAAAATTGGATGGATGCTAAGATACAATTTTGGTTTAAATGCAATATTTCAAATTTGGTCTTCTGACTCTTTCAGTTTTCGAGATACAGACAGATATTCCGAAAATAGTGTTTATTAAATTTTTGATCTGACTACTGATCTACTAGCAACTACTGATCTGAGTCAATATGATGAGGTAAATGGTTTGTTAGCATGTACAGGAAGTCAGGGCAAGATGGCGATGTTAACATTTAACTATTTTTTATCAATTCAGATTTTGAAGTATTTTTTCTTTGAATATATTATTAGATTCGCCCTTTGTTGTGTTGTTCTAAAGTTAATATTTTTTTTATTTTTATATTATCGAAGTTATTTTGCCATTGAAAGTAAGCAAAGCAAAAGTGCCAACTTGCTCCGCTACCGGGGCAAAATGACTTTGGCCACGGGACAAGATGGAAATTATGACAAGAGTTTAATTCATTTTTAGAAAATTTAGGGCAGAACACTAATCATTGAAAAGTTTTTAAGTATTTTCCCCTTGATTAGTATGTAATGAAAAGGTTGTTTTAGTTAAAATTTAAGCTCATAGGACAATAATAAAACTCAAAACCAGTATTTTTTCATTCACAAAAATTTGACACTAATTTTCTTCATTCAGATCTGAGTAGCCCTTTGACCACCATGTGTGGCCTTTGCAACACCCTTTTTAATCTTATGATTGAGGGTCGACATAAGTCTTATAATTCTCGGAGCACTGCATTATATTTTCTTTAGAAGTTTGAACTGACCTCATGAGTGTCAGAAGTTTTGGCTTTATAAAGAAAGGAATCAAACTTTAGTTTCTTTGTAATAATTCAACTTATGCTCCCTAACTTCTTGTCTTTGCTGCTTTAAACGTTTTCTTCCATCTTCTGTGTGTCTTTCTGAACCGACATCTCTTTTATAGGTAAGATTATTAAAATATTTTCTGTAGGTCTCACACCTTGCAAAATGTGATGAAATAGAAAGTGAATCACGTAGCTAAAGAAAATTATACAAAATAACTAAAAAATTCATATATTCTTCAGAAAGAAAACAGTAAAAAGCAATTGGGACAAGATGACGAGGTTTTCAAATTGAATTAAAAAGCATTTGATAAAACTAAATAGTAATTTTGAAAAGAGTATTGTCTATTGACTTATATTTTAAACTTGAGTTTTCACAGTTTAACAATTTTTGAAGAACTTTTTTCTGGTAGTGTTCTTAAACGCCTCCACATCCCATCCATGTATGCAAGAATTTCATTTATGACATTGTTTTATATGTTCTCCAGTAACTGTTTTATAAAGGCATTCTTCATGAAAAATGCAGTGACACCTTCACATGTAATGGTTTATTTATGTAAATTGTTCTCTAAAATTTCACATTTTATTTTTATATTCGCACTCAAACAATGCAAACTGACTTTTAACCAGTTTTCTATCGACATCAATCGGCCAAACGGTTTGCAGTATAAAAGGTTGTGCGCCACATTGCTCAGCATTGGTCCAGGACACTAATATTTTTTTCATATTGAATGAAAGTGCATATTATCCGTTTCAGTCCTCTCCAAATTTCATAATTACCCCACCATAGGTTTGATGAGCAATTTATCGCATTCTTTAGGCAGGTGCTTAAATAATTTACCATACTCCTTAAGCACTTCCACATATTCGCCATAATCTTTATCTGCAATGCAAGAACATTCATCATGAAGTCGACAGTACAAACATTTTTCTGAATATGCTAGAATTCGTGTAAAATATCCCTTGTTTTCGACATGCAATCGATTTTTTCTTGCAATTAAAAAATCTCAGTAAGTCCAGACAATTTTACAAATATAGACTATCACCTTTGAACTTTGCAAAAGAATTGTTAAAATGAAACGGCCACGACGTTTTCCATTCCAAAAACTTCATAAATTTTTCTTCATCAACTGGCACTTGATCATTTAACGATTTTGCCAAATTTGACTCAAGGGAACGAAAAAATGACAATTTATCTTCTGATATTAGAGGTTCAGGAAACTTCATTAGAGAAAACACGTAATTTCGGCATTGACAACAGATGTTCCGATATATTGTCGAATCTATCGTTTTGCGAAGACCGCAAGGATCGATCAAAATCCGAAAATCCGAAGGAGACATCTTAGTTTGACAATGAGGACAATTTTGTTTTTCAGTATCATTTATACATTTTTTGAGACAGGTGAAAAGAAACTCATGCTTACAACTAGTTACGAATGAATGAGTAGTATCGATGTTATCAAGACGCATAATACAGCGATTAGGCATTTGCTCAGCCATTTCAAAGAATTGCTTTTGAAAGAGCCAAACTGTAAGTAAAGAACTAATATGAAATTTATGGATTAAAGATAATGATAATAATTAATAAAGATAAAAGATAAAGATAATAATAATTTTAAAAAATTAATGATAATTCCTTGTATTCTCAAAAAAATGTTTTTCCATTCATACTTAATAATACCTGTGTAAAACATTTCTCTTCTGAGAGGATAACTCTCATTCATATTTTTGAATTTCTGTTGTGTCTGCTTTACGTTTCAATTTCAGTGACAAAATTATATTACTTGTAATTATTTTCAATGGAATCGTGTATTTTAACGCAAGAGAAATTGCCGAATTCGTTTGTCTTTAAAATTTATTTCAGTGACAAAATTATATTGCTCCGAATTATTATCGATGCAGTCGTGTATTGGAAAGCCAGAGAAATTGCCGCATTCGCCGGTACCATAAAAATCATAGGATGATGATTTATTAGGTGAAAATTCTACCTCAACTGGGTGATTTGATACCTGATGGTTTTAAATTCCATAAGATAATTAATATAAAAACGACCATAATGTCTCATGAACAAGTGATTTTTTTTAAATTTTCAGATTATAAAATCGGGAAAAGTTTTTTACCGAGTATTATAAGATTTTCAACGAACCACTGAGCTGCAAATTCAACATCGATTGTTTGATTCAAAAACCTTCACAGTAAGATGAAGAAAATCCCTATATTTTGTTTCGACCACAACGGTAAAATATTTTTCACTGACTTGGTGAATCGATTGAAAAGTTTAAATTCAGAGGAGTCGAGTCAATATTGACCGAAACCGCAGAATACTTATCAGATGATTATGTCAAAAGTCGAAATATCAAAAGTGGTTCAGCTTAGCCCAAAAAAAACTATTCTAATCTATCGAATAATAGCTTCCAGGCTCATAGAAAAATTATCAAGTCGATCCAATATTCTTCAACCTGCTTCAGGAAAAGAATATTTTCCAAGCTCATCAAATATGCTTCAACATGGTCCTGCAAAAAGAAACGAACGAGACACATCCAATGGTGTTTAATGTGATTCTGCGAAAAAATATCAATTAGGTTTGATAAATAATTTTTCAACCTAATCAAGCAGTTGGTTATGGAACAAACCCAGCTAACTACTATCACCCTCATTCATTAGATCATAAAACATAAAGATAATCAAATCAAATCAAATTAAATTAGGAATTAAAACAAATTTTAAAATAAATTTAAACTTACACTACAAAATTTAAACAATGTTTAAGTAGCACGCAATATGCCGCAGCATGCAAAAATCAAAGGAAGTCAAAGATTATTCAAAGAAAGAAAAAACCAAGAAAATCTAGACCACTTTGTCAAGGTTTATAGATTAAATTCGAAATGGATTCAAATTAATTGGGAAGTTTTTCTGTATAAAGCCTGACTTTCGTCTGAAAAAAGCTTCTCATAGACCGAAATTTTCCAACAAAAGAAGAGCGAGACAAGTAAAACCAACAAAAGATTTTTTTAAAAAGAACAAACAAACTTAATACTCTTGACAAGATTGATTTAACAATCATCAGCCATCGGGAAGGAAATGCATTCATGGAAATATCAGTAAAAGAAGAAAAAAAATCTAAACTTACCCCAGTCTTGCAGAGAATCAAAATGTCTCAACTTTTTAATCACAAACAAAATAATTTCCCGCTCTAATAATCCCATTCGAAATTTAACCAACCAAGAACTATCAAACATTGATCATTCATATTCATCGAACACTCCTCAAATATACCTAACTAACATGTCTGAACCCAGTCCATCGAAAACTCATCAAATGGACATGTCGAACAATGAAAGGTAGCATTGGAAACGATCGAATGAATTTAATTGATATATTATGAATGAATTTGAAAAAAATGTATAAAATGTTTTTCCAGTATATGATTCAATTAGAATGACATCAATAGTTGTAAAAAAATAAAGAGAAGCAATGGTTATCATTGTGGTAAAATTTCATCTTTTACTTTAGTTCGGCGCTGACTGTAGC
The DNA here is from genome assembly GCA_013235015.1 of Araneus ventricosus. Classification (NCBI taxonomy): domain Eukaryota; kingdom Metazoa; phylum Arthropoda; class Arachnida; order Araneae; family Araneidae; genus Araneus; species Araneus ventricosus. Next base: position 45,691 of record BGPR01011107.1, read on the forward strand.
AAAGCGCTCTTAGAGTAGCCGCTCATGGGAGAGAAACATGAACTGCAGCGCCGGCGTGAATGTGTTAATCTTCATTTTCTAGAAGAAATAAAAGACAAGTCACAGAAAAAGTGCGATGCGCCTAATTAATGAATTCATTGAATAGATAGATTATATTATAGCGAAATTTTTTTAAAATCATTACGGAGACATTTATTTGTACTGTGAATTAAACATTTATTTGTAATCAACTGATTGGCCAGTTCATTTTCCACTCTGATTGAGCCACTTTGTGTGTGATGTTTTTCGGCAATATCTCCAAAAATATCCTCACATAAAAATGATTTTTAGGGAATTTAACAATTTTTTTTAAAAAATTATTTTTAATGATACTGATTGAAAATATTATATATGTTATACGAATGACATGAAAGCTAAAAAAATGTGGTCGCTCTAGGCAATATATACACCATAGAAGAAAAAGTGACGTATTTTACAGTCAATTATTAAAATGTTCAATTTATCTAAACATGTATGGAAGTCAAATTCTTGAATAAAAATTTTAATGTAGGATAATTAATAAAATGTATTTTTATGTGTCCCGCAACCAAAGTGTTAATTGTCGAACAATTAGCTCCTTAATTTTTAGCAATATTTTTTTTGATTTCCAACAATAATTTTCATTTTTGTAATGAAAACCATACTATTTGCATTTCACAAAAATACTCAACTAATTTAGAAAGATATTTATGAAAAATATATACAATTTCAATTAGAAGGAGAATTGAGAAATTTAAGAAACATTATATCTACTGTATCTAAAATAACAATTGCTAAAACAAAAGAAATGAAATTCGAAAAACTCTTTTTAAAAGAATGAAAATGAATCTGGACAGGAGACTTCTTCAAGCGTTATTTCCAGGCAAGGATTCAAGAGATTTTTTTGTGAGGAGATTGACTTACGTCGGAAATTGACCCTCGTGACACGAAAATCCCTAGAGACCGAGAGAGTCCAGAAATAAAAATTAGTAGCACAAAAATATGAAATCAAATTAACAAAAAACACAGAACGAGAATATCGCACTGAAATTGAACACAAGTACATAAAATCGATTTGAATTCTATCGAAATAAAATCCTCACTCAATCAAGTGCACAAACAAAAATTACTTATCCTATCCCCGACCGCAGAGAGCACTCAACCTAAAGTGTTTAAAACCTGCCATAGGGAAACAAATACCCAATTTTTCTATCGTTTCAACAGGAAGGGCCACCAATCAGAGAATAAAATATCCCTTTACGAAACCTCACCCTGATATCCTAACGCCATAAAAAGGCCCAGGGTGTATAAAAATTGATTCCATCCGAAAGGCAATTCTCAGAAGTATTAAATTTACTAAGTTTGATTCATTCAGATTTATCAATAATTTCATTATACAAGTAATCTTCTTATTTGCGCAACATTTAAAAATTTTTGATGTGGTAGGCTAGTGCATAGATTTTAAAAATCAAAGGTATTCAAGTTATTATTAACATTATATTTAAAAAGTCCAAAACCTTTTTGGTGCTATTAACAATGAAACTATTCTCAGAATAAAGTTGAGCAATTTAAAGAACAAATTTCTCATGTAATAGTTATAACTACTTATGCTACACGCCACAAATCTAAATTTTAAAGGCTTTTAATGGAATTGAACAATGGGGAATAGGTAATGATAATTCAAAGAACAAGCCCTAACTTCTTAATTCCTTTAGAGAAAGCCAACATTCTTTTGACATTCAATGAATAAGATAACTTTACAGTTACCCATCTTTATATTTGACCAATGAACAGAAATTATTTGCAAATATGTCTACTACAATCATTTAGTTCAGCTATATCAACATCCCATTTTGAAGCAACGGGACGAAGTGACGACGGAACTCATAATTTTGAATCGCGGTCAAATGACGAGGACGACACCTGAGCTGGTTCCCCTTCTTAAAACTTCCCCACCACACCAGGTGGAGGAGGTTTGGCCAATACGTATGATTTAATGTGCAACAGGCTCCATACACGGCGGAGTTTCAGTGGAATCGGGTTTCTAATGTGGAATCCTCCGACCCCTAAGCCGAGAATTACTACTAGGCCATCTCTGCCACCATAGTAGCAATAAATTTGTCAATTGATTTCCCAATTTCTTTTTATGATTGTTTATTATCAAATGTATCACTTTCCCTGAAGCCACTCTTATTCCTGTTTATCCTGCTTTAAATTTTCTCCAGAATTCTCTGCTTTCATCATCCAAATTTCTACATTGGCCATTGGTACCTTCTTGCCTTCCCTTAAAATGTCTGAATCAACAACTTTTAAATTTCCTGTTATAGCATGTCCCTTTTCTTTATCTGTAAATTCCTTAATATATTAATAATTAAAATAGCAATGTGTATTTTTTTATCTTATTTAAATTAATTAATAACAGCAAATTCATTTTAGAGTCCGATAATATTTAAAGGTTATAGAAATATCTGCACTCTCCTTTGGAGAGAAAAATCATTATTGTCTACAATTAATTACACAAAAATGTTTATTAAAATTGTTTCTATCCTTGAACAACAACCTGTTATCTCCAATTCCTAGTTTAACTTTAATCAAATCCCTTAAAATAATAAACCGACAAACACAAATATAAGTAAACACCCAACTACCAACTTCTTCTAGCGAAGGCATGATGATAAATAAAACTTTTTAATACCTACATTTGATTATATACTTTATGATCAATTGTATTTCTTGTGCATAGTGGTTAAAAAAATCAGACAACTGCGCTAAAGTTCGTTTAAACTATCGAATGAAATGAAATCTGGTTCAGTTGGCAAACACTCGTGTCAAGATAACCCAGCTCATTCTCCACAAAAACTACACAAAATTTTTTTAAAATTATGAATAAATTTCATAAGCATGGATTAATCGTGGGATTCGAACCTGCAACCATAGCAAAAAGCATGGCAGTGTTTCCTTGACACTAATAATTGGAGTAATGGACATCATCGAAAGAATTAAATCTAATATATTGATGATACAGCGCCTATACAGCAAAAACATAAACTGCACTCAAATCTGACAACAGCACTTTGTTAACTCAACATACAAAAATGGGAAAATTTTAAAAGTCTGAAAAAGCTTTGAAAAGAATTCTTATCTTAAGATCCTCCTGCTCTCTTTAAATGTAACGTCGTTTCTCCTACCTTCTGCGTTCTGACCAAATATGATTCACCACTCTGGCGTCCTCTAGTGTGTCTGGCAGAACCAGACGATTACCCTCAACCCTTAGCATGTACGAATCAACAAAATACTGCTACATAGCTCCTCCCCATATAAAATAAGTTTAAAATATCTCACGTGCATTGGTTTTGTAAAACACAGTCAGAATGCAATTTTTCAGAGCCAGTTGAAGCAAAGCCTCTTTCAGCACATGGAAGAAATAAAACATTACCATCGGGTCGCAGGTTTGGATAGAGAATACAAATCGTACTTTCAGTTCGCGTCTCTTGTATAGAACAGATATAGATTCATTCGGTGGGATTCTTTATCATGGAAACTTATAACTCCAATGGAATCTCGTTTGTTTTTAGGTATTAGAAATCTCCCTCTATTATGACTGGGTAAATCTGTCATCATGTAATGTACATGATACAAAATTTTTATTTTCATGTGCCCTTCTTCCCGAAGAACCTGCTGTTCCAAATTTACATCATATTGTAACATCTGCAAAGGTTTGACTCACTAATGATCTCATCTATTTTTCTCATCCAATTTCCAGTTACATTCCAATTTTACTCACACTCCATTCTTTGACAGTGGCAAGATCAGGAGTCTAAACATGCCTGTTGAGCAAATGCTTCCGCTTACTGCGCTTCAGTGTGGGACTAGTATTGAGTATTTAGAGTACTCTCCAAAGTTATTTTTTGATGGCGGTAAAAAATAAATTTCTCACGCTCATTTTACTAATTCCTTGTTATTATATTTTAAATCTTAGATGTAGAATTAATTGATTTGGTGCAATTTAGAATAATGTGTGCAATCGTTTAAGTTTATTCAATAATGTTAGATATATTTCTGACAGGTAATGTAATTTGGGTTCAAACTCACTCTTTCTTCTGCATATAGGAATTTTACCATTTATGTTTTAAACAACTGATCAAGCTTCGCCCAGTCTTTCTAGAAAATAAT
>BGPR01011108.1:0-33597 GCA_013235015.1 Araneus ventricosus
GAGTCAAAATCTACTGCATCAAGAGTATTTTACTGAATTTCCTGATAATCTGAATTCCCCGAAATCCGAACAAAGGTCATCCCCCAATTAGTTTGGATTCCCGGAGTTCTACTGTATAGCTTTATAAATATACGTACTGTAATAAAATGCTGCTTAATTGAGAAAAATCATACATTTATTTTTTGTGTTTAGTTTATGAATTTAAAAAAAAAAGAATACCGAAAAGATTTATTGTATATTTAGGAATGTAAAAATGGAGAAAATTAACCAGGTAAATATAATTTTGTCATAAATTTGAATACCAATACATGTTCATGAATTTGCTACAGCTCCTAAGTGCATATCAGACAAATGCTCTTATTAATTATAATACAAATGCTCTTGTTTGATTTCATTCTACGATAAAATTTGACACTGTATATGGTTATTTTAATTTAATGTACACCTTAGGTCCAATGAGTGATTTTTTTTAAACTGTCATATATTCACAACTATATCACTATAAATACCATTTTCTATTTAAAGTCATTTGTATCCAGTAAAATTATTTTTATCTTTTAAAAAAGAATAAGCTTAGGTAAAAGCGAATTAATTAATTCATGCGTTGATAAAGAAATTAGCGCCGAATGAATATAATTTTTTAAAAAAAAAGACAAAATAAAATTAAAACAGTTTAAAATCGGTTAAGAAAATAAGAGATTTATAAGAGCATTCTGAATAAATCTTCTTGTGCGAAAACCTATGAAAATGGTCCCTTATAACGCAAACGAGCCTCCATCCCATGACCTGCGTCAGTAAAGCCTCCCGCGTCGGCTATCTCAGACATGTTCCCCACCTCCCGTGAAGGACATCGTAGCGCTATAGAAAGGAGGAATTTAGGCGGACATTCGATTTCCTGTGGCCGTCCTTTGCGCGTGCTTTGGCGCCGCCGGGACCTCCTTTGGATACCACAGCCTCCCGCGAAGTACGTACAGGGGAAAGTCCTTGGGAGTAGGGTGTGCTGTGTGGGATATAAGCAATTTTAAGTTGCAAATTTTAACAAATTGAATTAGCAAATCATTTAACTTCACATCTCTTTCAAGACAGTTGGTTCCTGTATACCGAGTATAAAGAAATGTAAAATTAAAATTTAAAAATAATTTTATACAAAATTAGAAAAAAAGCGAAACTTTTTTAACATAATCTAAATGCTATTTAATTTTAGGATCGATATATCGCATTTTTTAAATATAAAACATTTTTTAGCATTATAAAACAACATAATATAAAATTTGCAAAAAGTAATTAATTAGGAATATGTTAAAATGATATACCAAATTTAAAATTAAATTTAATCATATTGAAATTTTAATGCTGAACACGGCTTAATCAATTGTAACACATCTGCACAAATATACTGTCACTGCTCGGCTACTTTACTCTGAAAAAACTGATGTACTTTGATAAATTGTTCCGCAAACTATTTTTAAATTGAATATTGATAACAAATTCGAATTTGGTTAATTTGAAACTGAGGGATCCACAATAAAAATTAGATGTATCCAAAAGTTCGAATTAAGAAAAATTGGGTTTAAAAAACAAACACAAGAGATAACGACAGTTTTTATTCTAAAAATAGCAATAAAGATTTATTTTAAAGTTTTAATGAATACTACGAAATTAATTAATAAACAGTAAATAATTTCGATCTATAAAGCAATATTAGTTATTCCAATAAATAAGAAAGTAATTTAAATAAAGAAATATATGTACAGCACCTAGAGTGCAAAAATTGTGTAATTATTTTTTAATTAAATACATAGAACAGGAGCTCAGAGCGATTTCTTGAGTTAATTATAGGCCTTAAAGATAATTCGCTGGCACTTATAAGATACGGACGTATTTAAATAATGAAAATAATTCAGAAATGAGCACGTTTTAAAACGTTAGACCACGTGACCTTAAATTAACCTCAATAAATTCGAATTATAGGTTTATGTACAGAACTCGCTTATTACTAGTAATGATCATCAAAGCATTTGATAAAGAAATCAATGAAAACGAAAGTTCACCATTCAATCTAATCATTGAAATGAGTGTTAATTGAAAATGAATTTCAGAAAAAAATAAATTGTATCACTATAAAAAAAAATCCCGCTGCCCATATTTGCTTGAACTTTAATACGCAACTTTCCAGCCTAATGTTTGAATATGATTCAGACGTTATTTAAAAACGGTTAGGAATAGCAGTGATGAGTGATCTCAATTGACGCTTCGTAGACTCAACAGGAGTATATGAATCGAAGTGATTGATTCCAATTTTTTAGACAAGACAGTTATGTGAAATAGCTAAATGAATCCAGGAAATTTATTATGCTGGAATGGCTCAACGGGGCCTGAAAATGAAAGCTCATCATTCAGTCTAGCGATGGTGCTGTGGGTTAACGAAGTGTTTGAACTCGATTCTTCACACACGGACGTTGTAAGAAAAAGTGGCATTGGGAATATCATAGCAAACTAGGAAGTGCCTTATTAATTTACAAAATTATAATATTTTACTGCTGCTTAATCAGAAAAAAATTATTAAAAGAAGAAATAAGAGAGGTGTATTTCAAATTTGTATAGTTGAATTTACATAGTGATAATGCATCGGCCATTCAGTTTCGCTCAGGAGATATGTCAGTGTGGTAGAGCAGTAATTCGTGGGGAGTTAATCATTTATTCTGATATTTGAAATGATAGCTTCGGGAGAAAATATTAACAGGAAATAAATTTGAGAAATTTCGGAAAAAAAACAAAGTTGTATAGCTATTCAAGGTACCCTGGTGCGTCTAGCGCTATTGCATAGCATGAGAAGGCAGCGGACACTTCCAAAAATAAAGAATCGAAAGAGATTAAAAATCTCTCGTATGCGCACCCGTCGGAACTAAACAGTTTAGTCGCCGCGAAATCGCGCGGTGCAGGCAACCCGACTAAACTGTTTAGTTGCCGAAGGAATTGCCTGTATGCGCGTAGCCTTAAGGATAACGTGACAGTTGATTGAAAAATAAAGTGGTAATCTTCATCGCGAATCGCTGAGTCAATGGGCCTTTCTTTGTTAATTATATAATATTGTTGTCAGTAGTCAAAAATATTGAATTTATGATAAAATCACAAATTCCATGTCCGTTTCTGTTCAAGCTACAACTCTGCGAATTTTCATTCAAATCGGTTTAGTAGTGCGGCCGTGAAAGCGTAACAGACAGAACGCCGCCCCATGTCCCCGTGCCTGATACCATTACAGTACCCGTACCGGTTGGGTAAGCGTAACAGACAGACAGACTTTTGCATTTAATATATTAAAAGGATTGAAATTAAGGATTAAATACTGAAAAAAAATTATTATGCCATCATGTCAGACGATGAAGAAAAACTAAGGCAGATTTAGCCATCAAAGCGTTTGACAGGATCTGATCTTAAAATAGGTATGTAATTAGAATATTTTTTAAGCATATGGGAAAAGATAAAAATGGTTTCTTCTACATTCTATACCGCATCGTCCAGTTATCCATCCAGTTCAATGAATTTAAAGCCTGTTTTCTATGCGTCTGCCGAAAAAACATCTTTGAACGATTGTTTTGAGACTGGACTTAACTTCTTTAAATTATTCTATAAATCTTAGTGAGATTTTGCATAGTATTGGAGTAATTTTGGAGATAGAGCGTTCCTGTAAATGTCTCTGAACCAAAGAGAATTCTCACGATTTATGCAATATGACTACAAAGATATTTTGATGCAATCGAGTGGTATTTGAAGTTATCAATTGTCCCTTTTTGTTCATGGCAGTCGTTAAATATCATTTGTCGAAAATTTCATCGATGAATCAATACTCCGAAGAATTATTTGAATAACTACACGATAGTTTTTATGTGAACAACTGTGCAAACAGCGCCTGATATGTTTTAGAATTGGGCAGATTCAGATCTTCATTAAATTAGCAAAAGAAATTATGAAAAAAGCAAAATTTGAACTTAAAACATAGAAAAAGACTGAAATTATGGCTTGTCTCTCTCCAAATTCGATCTCACTAAAATAAGGAAAAATATGGAACAAAAATTCTGATTCAGTAGAAATTGATTCTGTAGCCTTAAAGTATGATAAAACAGAAAAGATAAACAAAATGAAAATGCTTTCTTTTGTTGCTTTAGCTTGATGCAATAGGATTTCTCCCTCCTTCTCTGATACACAGCCTAAGACTTTCCTTCAAGTAACTTGGAATGCAAAAGAATCTGGAAACGCTGAAGTGAGAAAATCAAGAACTTTCTTAAATTGTTTAGTGCATTGATTTTCTTGAAGAATTCAGAGATCCCTAGATGGTTCGGTGTCACAGAAATGTTTCATCTAAGCTTACATACTTTTGTGAATGAAGTCAGACGGCTTATTCAGGGTGTGTTTTCCTGAGATGGAAACTTATATTGATTAAATAAATGTTCAATTACTGCAAGCCAAATCACGCTTAACCCCACTGAAAAATATCATCTGTCATCGTATCGAGTTAATGGAAGCTACAATTGGGGCGATAATGAAATGGGCTCTGGAAACCTACAATTTTGCAAGTTAATTTTGGATTGACTCGTCAACTGTGCTCCTAAAATGACAACAGTCATGGTCAAGATTTGTCAACAAGCGAGTGACTGAGATGAGAATGCTTACGACACCTGAGATTTTGGAATAAAATCCTGGAGATCACAATCGTGTGGATGTCCAGACGTTGTGGATCCAAAAGATTTCTAAAATCCAAGTGGTTGCGACGATCAAATTTGATTTCGTTTCGTTTTCTGTCGAGAGAATGAGAAGGAAATCATGATGATCAACCTGTAGTTCAACCAGTTTTTGAAGATTAACAAGTTTAAATGATACACGAGATATTTTGCAATCATGAAATAATATTATGATGAAATTTTTCAGTATGTACTTATGAATGTTTAGATTATTTTTTAATTACCAGTTACCATAGCAAGTGAAGCTATACATTTGTTTTTTGGAACGGTGTTTTACCCGCTGTTCTAAAAGGTTCTATAGATTTTCAATGGAATTTATGTCATCTGATTTTGCTGGCCATTCGTGATATGATATATTGTGTTAATATTCATCTCATCAGTCACATAGATGGTACTGTCTTCTGAACTTTACTGTTGTTATGTTAAAAAATGGGGGCATGACCAACACATTCATTACGACGACTGTAAACTGAAGGGCAACACCTGATCACTAAGAATATAAAAATGAACATGTTGGTTTGTGTTAGTGGACAGTAAGTGGGCAAATCAAACGTTCGATAAACATCCCCCAAAATATAACAGACCACTTCTGTCTTGAACTGGACCTTACACACACTGAAAATTAAATGCCTCCTTTGGCCTTAAAAGTACTCGACGCCGTGAGTTGTTTGAATAAAGCATGGTTTGACGTATAATTTTATACGCCGCCTATAAACATTCGGCAATTTTTGGTCCATTGAAGATGTGCAGCTTTGTGCACATGCGTGAGCAATGGATTTAGAGAGGAATCCGACGTTAAATGTCAATTGCATTCCGTTTTCAACGCAATGTTCCCTCTCTAATAGGTTGAATGGATGGATACCCACACAGGCCCGACTTACTTAATATAGGGTGTGAAGTCGGGAAGGGCCTTGGGATGGACCTTCATTCCCCGACTGCAGCAATTCCTGTAGGCTTTGGAAACGCTTTTGATTTACAAGTAGAGATGGTGGCTTTAGCGAAACTAACCGGTTTTAGGTCATTCAGGCTTTTCACCTAAGGTTTTATTGGCCCTCAAAATAATCGGTTTTTGAAATAACCGGTTTTCGGTTTTTTAATAAAAAACAAACGCCGTTTGTCGACAAATTTTTTATTAATACTGTTTTTACAGGAAATCCATCCATTGGCCAATATTTATCTGTTCATAAAGACTCTTTCAGTAACCTCCAACCAACAGACGCCTCGAGGAAGCTGTTGTCGTTGAATGGCCTAAGATTATGAAATTCAAAGCTTCAATTTTAGTCTAATCCATCCTAAAATCGAGCATATTTTCCGATCAGATTTTTCCCCCCGTTAATTAGATTTAAAAAATAACCGGTTATAACCGGAATAAAAAATAATAGAAAAACCGGTTAACCAAAAAAAACGGTTTTCTGTTAAAACCGATAGGTTTTTTTTCCGATCCCTATTCACATGCGGTGAAAACTCGCCACCGGGCCCTCTTGGTTTAGATCGTTTTCCGATGACAATAATGACAACACTTCTTACACCACTGCTTGTAGACATGTTGCACAGTCCTCCATGAAGCGTCATCAAATCCTGCAAATTCGCTCACTGTTTGACCATTTTGACCACCAAACACGATTGCCTCTTTTTGCCTCTCTATCACATCCCTGCATTTACCCATCTTGACGTACAATTACCGCTTGAAACAATCTCACTCAATGTTATTGCCCTATACTCGCATTGAGGCATTGCGATTGCATTTGAGCACTTCAATCTAACTTAGTTCCATACTCACTTGCTTAACATTATATATAGAGCTCGTAGATACAATGATAGTCAAATTAGTAGTAAATTTCTGAAGCTTGGCTTTGCTTTATAAATATTTGCTTTCGATATCTTCGATTTTGCTCATTTCTACAGGAAGACGAGCGTCTGACGAATCGAAATTAGAGGAAAGGGGAAACAGGCAAAATGAGTAAGATGAGTGCTTTTCCGGCGTTCTTTGCTGGGCCATGACTTTCGTCTGATTAGGCGTATTTCTTTTAGTTAGTCTCTACAGCAAATCAGTAAATGAAAATAAAATGTTACTGCATACTGCTAGGTAGAATGTAAATGTCTCCCCCTCCATTTTTCACGTCGCACCGACTTTGGCGAAATTGACCCACCTCTATTTTGACGCTATTTTGGTGAATGCGCAGAAGATCGGAGGTTTTCCAGATCTGAGACTGATCAGGTCTGTTGGATATCAAACGTGTGTTTATCGCCTTGACACCAACGCATACAGAACGACAAGGGGAAGAGAAGCAAAGGCGGTTTATTTACGTGATAACATTTTAGAACAGAGCGCGTTAACAACATCGAGCTCGGTATATATGCGCAGTCAAATGTGATTATGGTGTTGCCATTAATTAGAACAAAACTTCCATGAATTTTATTTCTCCACATTCTCCCCACCCTGGTCTATATCTAGAGGGATGATCAGTCGTATCGGCGAGCAATTGTCTACTTGTTGCGTCTTATAAGACAGACTCGTTGTATCCCATCACTACCGGGTATCAGCTTCAGGCCAAGGGCTCATTTCCACACTTGCAGAGGAAGAATGACCTCTTATATTCCTCCTTCTCGTATATTGGGTTGTGAATTCGTGTTTTGTACTCCATGATAGTTTCTTAAATTAAGAAGATATTCTTTCGACCATCGAGGCAAGAATGAATCCAATAAGGCTTGCTTTTTTACCAAAGTTATTTTTCCATTTGATATGCTTCTTATATCAGAAAGTAAAAGCGAACTATTATCATGAGCAAACGCTACATTGTTTTGAGGATGATATCCGCGCAAGCATAAAGTGGTCTTCTGTACCTGCAAGACATGATACAAATTTTAAATGCATGCGAAAATGGATGGCTGCCTTATTATAATGGATTTTATTTTAATTTTAATTTCATTGATATATATTACTTTTGAAAATTCGAAATGAAGTAATGGCATTCTACCATAATGTAATGGATGTTTCTAAATAATAAATCGAAAACACAGAAGAAGTGGTAAAAAAGAGACTTCATGATGATATTGTAATACCATTATTGTCCCGAGTGAGAAATCAGAAAATATGCTGTATTTCCCCCCACTCCTGTCTGATTCTAATTGAATAAAATACTAATAATTCAAGCAGACACAGTGCTAAAAATTCTGATTCGGATTATACTAGTAGATTTGCGAACAATAGATCACTTGTTCCAAACAAATTAAAAAATAAATAAACAAAGATCTGCATTTCTTCACAGTCTTATAAAGGTTTAGCCAATTTTGTTTCCATTGCGAATTATTGACAGAAGTGCCTGCTTTTATCAGTGCTCACAAAATTACGATTAAACGTCTACTTTTACCTGTGATCACAAAACTCTAATTAAATGTCTGGTTTATCAGCATAAACAAAATTTCAATTAGGTATACCGATAACCTAAAATTTATGACGGCCAGTTTCAGTTTTTGAGAAAATCCTTAGATTTTCATCGAATCAGCTGAACACTGTAAAACTGACTCCGTTGTCCAAGAAAATACTTTTAATTTCGAACTCTTCATTAAAACAGTATTCCTAGAAAAGAGATCGGACCGTTTTGAGCAATGTGTGAATGTAGCTGTTTTACACGAAAAACGAAGTGCAAGATGAATTAATGCATTCTATGAAAATATTTAATCAGAGTGTGTGTCTTAGATATTAGGAACGAGAAAGAAACGTGACGTGGGGTTTTATCAAATTTCTGGTGCTCATAATCAAAACGAAGCAGAATATAAGTCGAATTCTCCCCTATTTCGGTCCTCCTTTTGAAAAAAATCATACTGTTATTTCTTTTTGTTGATTATTAGTGTAATTTTTCCGACTTAGATTAATAATTTGGCTTAATTCAATGCCAAGGTTTTTTTTTATTTTCTACAAAACTTTCAATTTGGTACTTAAATTTTACGCCTGCTTAAACAGTAATTAAGTCTTGTATTCATAACCAAAACGAAGTAGAAAAAAAGTCGAATTCTCTCCTAATTCTTTCCTCCTTTTGAAAAATAAATACTACTATTTCTTTTTGTATATAATTACCGTAATTTTTCCGTCTTAGTTTAAAATTTTGGCTTAATTTGATGACAATGTTTCTTTAAAATTTCCTATACAACGTTCAATTTGGTACTTATAAAGTTTCGCATGCGTTTATGTAAATTACAATTACTTCAATGCTAAGACAGTGCTCTTGAGTGAAAGTAATATTTGTCTATTTAGTTGCGATATAATAATCATTCAGTAAATGCATTGCTATTAAAGCAAATAATACAGTTTAGAATTTTTAAGTACTTAAAAATTCGAATTCATATTTTCCGTAATGAATTTTAAATACAGGAAAGCACCGTTTATACGTTTTACATTTATACGTCATCTCATCAAAGTCCCGATTCATTAGTATTCACTATAATGATAAAGTGCTTGGTTTATGCGACGCAAAGCTTCGGGTATACGTCGTTTTTCTCGTTTCTGAGATATTAAAATTTTCTCCTTTCTTGAACTGTGATACTGCTATCGTGACTCAGAAATTATTCACAATTGATGAATTAATAGAAAACAAATTGTCTGGTGCTAATTTAAGCGATGATGAAGAAGTTATTCCACCTTTCTTTAAAGCTGCAGTTGAATTCATTGAAAAACTTCAAACTTCTTTTGTCAAATGACCTGTGAAAAACATTCAGTGAACTTGATTCAATTCATAGTCCTGTACTGAATACTCACAACTAATAAGCACGTCAAACGACGTATAAGGATTTTTCAATTAAACGCCTCCCTTCATGCGCATAAATCATATAAGAAATGCATAATTAGTACTCAAAGTACGATAATACTTTGATATATAATAAAGGTACGATTTTTCTCACTTGCATGATAAATTTTTAATTTAAAAATTTAATTATTGTTTTTCATTCTATGTATTATTATACTATTATTATCTTAAGACTTTAAAATTATTGATTTTAAACGAATTTGATTAGTAGCATTCAATTTGTAATAATCAAAGTTGTTTATTAAAATTTCGATTATACGTATTTTTATTTATACTTCATTTTAGGTAGTGGCGAATCTAGGATTCGGGTCTGCGGGGGGCTGAGGGCATAAAAATGATCTATCGTCGTGACGAATGTCAAACCTCAAGGATAAAGTAAACCAAAACTGTTTAACTTTACAGACTTTACTCACCTGGCAATAAGAATCATAAAGAACAATACAATACTTCCGATAATTTGATAAAATTACAATGAAATAACTAATAGCCAAAAACTGTCTTCAACCGCATCAAAACTACAAATACAAGTGGAATGACTACAAAAATAGGAAAACTTTCGAGCCTGTGTAGCCAGAAAGCAATGTGGAAATGCTTTTATTATTTTTTGAAGAGGGAAATAAAGAAAAAATAGTTGTAATGATTTTAAATAATATCAAGAATTTTGGCTTGGCTGTGGGTGAGCTGTAGTCCGATAGCACCCCCACCCCCCGGATTCGCCACTGGTTTTAGGTTAGTCCCTTGAATGACGTAAAAACGGTGCATTACTGTAGTTTCATTTTTATTACAAAGAATTGGTCGTTTGTTTTGCACCAGATACTATCAAGAGTTGTTATGAATATAATTCGTTTTCAAATAGTTAATTATCTGACTCGGGGCAATCTGGTGAAACATGTCGATTAAATTTCCTGGTATGAAGAAAAATAAGGGCATAGATACTTTGAGAAACTTACGAATAGCGGATGTCACCTCTTCACTCCAATGATTTAAATCGCCGAAGTTTCTAAATTTATTGAAACTAAAATAAAGTTGATGGCCTTTCATTCATTTTTGTGTTTCAATTTAAACTCGCTCCACACATTTCGTCTAAGATCTATGCATTGAGAGTCAGTGAGTTACCATAGATGACGCTGTTCTTTAGATGGCGCTGTTGCGCAATCGATTTGCAGTTAAAATTGATAACTCAAGGAACGAGCGCATTTTTCTTGCTGTGCCATTGTAGCATGTGGCTCAACATGAAAGAGTTCAAGTCTTGTTGCGCTATTAGTGAGTATGTGAGCATAAAGTAGTGGAGTCGTGTAACTCGATGTGCAGAACGCTAATTCTTGCTGCGTATTACAATTTATGTGTTACTAACCAAGTCAAGTGCTTATGTTTCTTCGTCTTCTGTAAATTGCTTAGCAATAGATCATTTTATTTTTCTTTCTTTGGTATTCCGTCAGAGTAATATTATCGTGATTGAGAACTTTCTTGAATACAGTTCTCCCTTTTTGAGCTTCAAAGATTCAGGCACTTCTTTCTTTGTGCGTTTCACTGTGTGTACGTTTTGTGCAATTTAGGTAAAATATTCGTCCGATGAAGTTGGTTCACTTTCATTGACATGAATATATGCATCTTTTGAAAAATCAGATTTTTCATCAGAACCAAAATCGGTTTCAGATAAATTATGAAAAATTTGTAAAATTTCTATTTCAAACAACATTCTTTTACCAATGGCTCTTCGCAACATCACGAGAGAAAATATATGTCCGAACAGGAGAAGAACATCCAAAGAAATAAATATATGTGATTTGAAAAAAGCAGAAGCTTCGAAAGCAAAATGAATTCCTGAGAATTCCAAATCCCCCCCCCCCTCCATTTACATTTCTTCTCATCAAATCATCGTCGCAAAACAAAACATTAAAAGAGTAGAAAAATAACAGAGTAGACAAAACAAAAAATAGAGTAGAAAAAACAACATAGGGTGTGATGTATGTTTAGTAGTCAAAACGACCGCCTTCCGGTTTTCTAGGTATAGACATTTATAACGTCGAGAATAAGGAACGTAAACAAATAATTTTTCCTTTACTTGGTCTTTATGAAAAATTAGGAAAAGTCAATGAACGAATAAGAAATTGAAGAATAAGAAAAGGAAATATGAGCGTTTTAAATTCATTTGCGTTCAAAATGACCGCTCCCCGTCTTTCTAATGTTAATTTAAGGGAAAAAATATATTTTATCTATAAACACATTTCTGAAAAAGTTACGAATTCTGATCTTTTATACGGTCCCCCGGTCTTATCAGTCATGTTTAGTAAAATATTTTTCACACACTAATATTTTAAATTAAAAAATTTCCTTTCTTCTGCGGCTAAAACTAACAGAAGTACAGCAGTCTATGAATATGATTTATTCATTTGCTTTCGTCATTCTTCTGACACTACATACGCGTTACTATGGTAACAAGATTAATTATATTAGACTTTCTCGTTTCATTTTCAATTCGAATATATTTTATAAATATATGTTTTAATACTTTCCCTAGCTCTATTTGCTTCTCTTATGTTTATTAATTAATTTCTTATGCGTTTATTTTCCATATTATTTAGTAAATATATGTATACAATGTACCCTCTTAAGTCTCTTATCCGTCTAATTTCAGAGTGACTGCAGCGATAATCATGAAAGTGATGTCTAGATATAGTAAAGAGGCTATGCGCTACACACACACACACACACACACTGTGAGATCACTTACTGGCAGCAAATTTCAGAATTAACGTCTCGAAAAGGGTCCGATAAAGGAAAAAAAGTAAATTATAAAGTTCTAAAGCAACTTCGACTAAATACGAAAATATACCTCGTGTACATTAATGCTAAGAACAGAATTCTTAAAACTTACATATATTTATTCGCGATTTCCAACATTTTTACATGACGAAACGTGTTAGAAAGAGAGAGAGAAATAAAAAACAAGTTATCACAAGATACCTGTATTTTCGGTCTTCAATCTGTTCTTCGTCAGCAACAATACGCATTTGAACCCCTGTTTAATTTAACGTTGCACACACTTCAGATATTAGATAGGGATGGCGATTATTGTGAAAATAACCGGTTTTTGGTTATTCAGGTTTTTTCACCTCCGGTTTAACCTGGCGGTTATAACCGCTCAAAATAACCGATTTTCTGTTTTATACAAAAAAACAAACGCCGTTTTCAGACAAAAATTTGTATTAATTATTAATACACAGTTTCATAAGTGTATTATTGTTTTGTATTTTTGTTTCTACAGGAAATCAATCAATTGGCCAAAGTTTATAGGTTCATAAAGATTCTTTCAGTAATCCGCCAACCAACAGACGCCTATAGAAAGCGATTGTCGTTAATTGGCCTTAAGATGATGAAATTCAAAGCTTTATAACTTCGTGAATTTTAGTCCTTTCGAAAATAAAATCAAGCCTATCTTCCGATCCGGGTTTTTCTACACGGTTATTGACTTTAAAATAAATTAATGGTTATAACCGGGACAAATAAATTAACGGTTATAACTGGGACAAATAAATAAACGAAAAAACAGGTTAACTAAAACAAAAAAACGGTATTTTTCCCCATCTCTAACATTAAGGTTTCACGCTGGTACAAGCATCAGTAACACGTCGTCGAAGGTCATGCAATGTTGGCAGAGTGGGCGCAGACACCTGCTGTTCCAGATTTCCCCACTGGAAAAGGTCTATTAAAGCAGTTTTATTAGAAAGGATAAAATTTTTCCTATCGCGAACGAGCAAATGTTTTTGTTCTGTGCTTAGTATGAATGTCCAAAACATTTCATTTGTACTAAATCAATGATGCTTTACATCTTTGTAACAGGATATAAAACAAAAATTAACTAACAAAATTAAAAATAAATTCTCTAGAAAACCATTAATAAGAAAAGATAGCCTCGGAAAAATAGCAAAACTAAAAGAACTAATTTAACAAAATTCACAATGCATCTGTTACACGCACACGCAGCAGTTTCTAGGAATACAGTGACAATAATACAAAAACTAGCTAACAAACTAAAAATCCTATCACAGAACGAAAACAAGAACGGTAATACAAACAAACAAATAAATAATAATAAGAAGAAGAATCAGGCAGATGGACTTTGTCAAAGGTCAGCCCCTGCTGGAATTCTAAAATTCAGAAATGGGATAATTTTCTGTAAAGGTACCGACAGTCAGATCCAAGAATATGGAACCTATGTGACCTGAAGTATCCCAAAAATTGAAAGAAAAAGAAAACAAAACAGTTTCCTCAAAATACTTCAATATGCCTTTATAAAAAAGCAGAAGAAAGAAAAAGACAAATAAACTGCGCCTGAAATATCTTACTATATCTGAATATATCGTACTGTTTTCCCGAGACAGAAACTCTGGTTCTGCAGTTAACCGCCAAATGGTTCTGTATTACTACTCCGCCTAGTGGCTTTATGGCGTAGCGAATAGCTACTTTACTATAGCTGCAGTCGTTTCAAAATTAAGGGGCGATGTAAGGGAATTTTGTGGGTTCCCTGTATATACGTTATGGTTAAGTTGGTTAATCGGTTAGTATGGATAATTACATGTCAATGTCATAAATCGATTAATTACATTGGCCGATAATTATTTATATTAACCGGCTATTGGCTTTTTAGCTGTTTAGAAATTTTTAGACTTGCATCTGGTACTTTCTGGATAAACGGATTTTCATCATTCCCGAGGTATTAAATCATCGATTTTCTACACTTTTTTATGTTTGTAGCTATTTTGTCGTGTATAAATCAAACATAGTTGCTATTAATATTATTCTCAGTATTTTTGACCAGAACATTCTTCGAAACAGCGGTGTATTTACTTATCTTTCATCATATGATGATTTTAATCATAATTCTAACAGACTTGATTTCTTAAAATTTATTTTTCTGTGAATTACTTCCAGCTAATTTGCAAAAAAAAAAAAAAAAAAAAAACATTTGGACGTAAAAATGGATAAATAAACCATTTACTGAAAATTATTGTAACACTTTTCAGCAAAACAGAGTTAATCAGGCGTAAAATTTCTCTATAATTAAGGTAGAAATATATTTATTCAGAAATATATATTTTAAAATGAAATAGTAGAAGCTCTAAAATGTATTCTGAATCTTCTTTAAAAGATGACTTTTAGTATAATCAGATAAATATTTATGAAATCAGTAATCTGTCATGCTGTTTCTGATGAAAGTAATTATGACCACGCACAGAATATTGTCAAAAATCCTGGACTCCTATAAATAAAAATTTCACTAAAAGATGGAGATGTAAAATGCCAGTTGCTGGTTCATTTTAAATATATAACAAAAAGAATAATTTTGCCGAGAAAGTGCCTTTTTGAAGTTCAGTGTGTGGGTGAGTGGTTTTCTTATTTGAATGTTAAAAAAATTAAGACCATTTCGTAGTAATATCTTTAAAAATGTATTTTTTTAGACGTTAGATTACAAGTACACTCCATGGAGACCAAAAGGAAAAGAGAATGATTACTGCTGAAGATATCGTTTATTTACAACAAGGGTGACAAACGCAAGGCCCACAACGGGTATCTTTCGGTAACAAACTGTTTTTTTAACCGTAAACCATACTGAAAACAAAATATTATTTTTAAAGTATTTTTCCCATGTTTTATTCATGAAATGAAAGTCAAAAAAAAATTATAGTCAATTTCTGAAAAATAGGGCACTTAAGGATTAAAAACTGTGATCAAGATTTAAATTCTTAAAAAATTCAAAACTTTGGACGGACGTCTATAAAATACAATTGCGAAAAAACTTCTCTTGGTTTACATACTTATATATTAATTTTAAATTGAAGTCCTCCAGTTATATTTTGTCTTTTTAAGTCAACCGCGGGTTGTTTTTAAACATTGTTTGGCACTCTTGCGCCATTAAACCTAACAAATCCATTCTATCATTTATTTACATGGAGAGGATGTCACCAGGACTTCTGGTTCTTTCGAGGTCTGATTCTGATGCGAATGGGTGAAGATGGACGCAGAGTGATATAGATGAATGAAAGTATCTTGTCCCTCGGATCCAAAGATTCGATGGTGAAATTTCTCAATATTGAAGATACCAACGTCTTTATTTCCATTAAAGCGAACCTTTGTCCTATTTAGAATAGAAATTTCAAATATACTGTAAAATAAGCGAGAAATATTGAATCAATCATAATAAGCAGAGCGTTCAAGGAACTCTTGTAACAACAACAACAATGAAAAGGGAATGTGATAGAACAAGAGAAAACATTTGACACACACAAAATTATTATCCATTCACAGTGATGAAAGCGCTACTCGAAATATAAGTGAGTTGCAGAAATGATATTGAAATTTATTGTTTGAAATGAAACTGTCTTGGCTCATCCATTCACCCTATTGAGTGCATGGAAGCGTTGAAGGCTTATCGATGTGATAACATCGCAGACTAACTGAGCCTCTGGGATAGGGATCAACAGTGGCGTACAATCAAGCTCAGTTAGTGAAGCAGGGCTTCGGTAAGCAATTTATTTTCTCAGACACCGACAGGGCCGTCTAAAGAAATTCTGGTACTTCAGACTAGAGTGATTTGGCGCCCTATCAGAACCGTAACTACGACTTTGAGAGCCTAGGGCGTAAAGTAAATACCTAATAAAATAATTGAGGAAATAAAAAGTCACCTGTTCTCCGATTATTGTTTTATAGTCTCGTAATTCACCACCTTTTCAAAATAGGATTTTGTGTGACAGCTTTCGTAATATAAGTATCTTCTATTGCACTCAAAATTTAGAATTTCCTTTGATTGTCTTCATATGAATACTCTTTAAAATGATTTACATGCTTATGTATATTTACAAAACCAATAGCTGTCTAGTTTCTAGGCCTTATCATATTTTTACTTTTAAAATATTCAAAATTCTTTTTAAATAAACTTTTTTGTTCAAAAACAAAATAAAACCGTTGTAGTGAAACGCCTTTGGATAAATGGCGCCACTGGTCTACAGCCCACTTAGCCCATTGGGTAAGACGGTCTAGACACACACAAGTGATGCGCTCCTTGCTATAGGTTCCGTCGGGTTCATACTCATCTCGCAACATTATCTCTTTTACCCATCAGGCGACTTTTAGGAATTGGTGTGCAGCATGCTCATTTGATGCAAAGGAGAAGAAAAATTACGAAGAAATTATTTTCAGGATTGCTTTGTACATTTGCGAGCTCGGATATTTAATATTAATTTTTGTTTCTATTTGTAAAGCTTGTATGGATGATTATGTGTACTAAAAATTCGACTTTTTCAGTAGGTTTTAGAAACAAAAGTGGCGGCGACTCGGGGGGGGAGCAGTCCTCCCACTTTTTGTAAAAACAATTAATTTTTATTTAATTTTTGCTGCCTAAAACTAGGAAATACAAAAAAGAAACTATAGATTCCGGGAAAGATAGTTAATTTTGTAAATAAATTTCGTTCCAGTTAAAGTTAGAATCTTCCAGTTCGTCACAAGGTAGGAAGTGAGCAAATCGAAATGCCTCCTTCGGTGACCAAACACTTGGGAATGAGCACTGAGCAATAATCGTTCTCAGCCTACTCACATCCATCTGGGTGAGGGGATTTAACTGAAAGTTGCAAATGAAATAATAAGTCGTATCACAATATAATCCTACATGTATATGCTAATTTCATCTGTCTAGCTGTTTGCGATTTTGAGTTACCGTGTTCATATGGACGTGGACGGACGAACAGGTATACTTCCTATAGAGGGATTCAGTGACGGCGACTCGGGAGGCAATTGGCCCCTCAATTTTTACGAAAAGAATTAAATTTTTATTTTAGTTCTGATGCTTAAAACTAGGAATTATAAAAAAATAATAGTGTTGGGAAAGCTAGCTAATTTTGCAAATTAATTTTTTAAATTTTTTTGTCTACCCTCAATACTTTGGGGTACTTTTAGGTGTCTATAAATCTTTTGCTCTAATCGCCGCCGCTTCAGATCCACCGCATGCCTCTGGAGATCAATGCCCAGAGGAACACACATTTAAACCTGTGACTTGGCCTCTATGTTCTTGGACCTCAATCCACTGGATTACTTTTTTCTGAGGAAATAGATGCAAAGAAATCTATGGAATGGCAGTGTTTTGTTCTTTTATAAAAGATAGGCAGGAAACATTTCCTTTCTTTGCGAGAATCAAAAATGTATAGTCCTTTCTCTCTTACATATTAAGCTTTGCTTCGTCCATACCTATACAGTTTCTTGGTCCAGCACCGAAGGGTACATAAGCGAGTTCTGGTATTTTCAGGCATTTTTCTGGTGAAAACCTGTCGGGATCGAACTTTTCGGGATTGGGAAACACCTCTTCATCTCTATGCAAAAAATACGTCAAGACTATGCATGAAGTTCCTTTCGGTAGAGTTTGACCACCTAAAAAAGAAAAACGGAAAAAATTTGTTATTCTGATTTTCTGGAAACAATATTTTGAGTACAACTAATATTTCCTCTCTACTACATGTACAGTCGCTAAAGAAAAGGAGTAAAACAGCATTATTCTTCTATCGCTCAGTCGGTATTCAAGAAAACGATACCGATCTTCAGGAAATAATGTATACTAAATTATTTTCTGGTTAAAAATTTCATAAGCGGTCATCTAAATATTTAAAATTGCACTAACTTCAAATTTTCAATAGCATCACCCATTTTTGTTATAAATAAATTTCTCATGAAAAAATACCCTAGGAGATAAATTTTTATTAATATGCCATGAATATATCGGAAGAAATTTGACATTTTGTGTTCTAAACAGAAAAGTGGTGGTCTCCACATTTAGATAGAAAAGTTCTCTGCTTGCGTTTAAATATCGGTGGTAGCATTTTAAATTATTTCGCACTTTTAATGTTTTTTTCGAAGTAATTATCTATATTTTACATTCGGTAAAACTTAGTGCGTGAAAATATAAATAGTGTAATATTACACCACTTTAATCTATAAATTTTAATTTATAATGATAAATAGTTAAATATTTATATATTTTAATTCATAAAATAAAGTGGTGCAATTATTTATATTTAATAATGAAAACATTTTCGAAATATATGGCGCCCCTTTTTATGCATTGTTTTACGGAGAAAAAAGAAAATTTAATGTAACTTCAAAACTTCCCGTACGAATATGCTGAAATTTTGCATAGGGTTATAAAATGGTCACCTGCTTCGATTACTGTTAAAATTTATAAATTTACTGTTCATTTTTTAACATCAATTTTGATGAAATATTTCCTGTGCTCAAAATTATTTTATAAAGAAAGTAGCAGTGTAAAATATGCAGAATAACTTATCCTAATACATAAAAAGAATTCTAGATCAATAGTTATATTATTTCTCAAGATATCAATAAAAATTTTAAATTTTATTTTAACATCAGAAAACTCAAAAATTCATTTGCTTATGATTGCGAAACAAAAAATGCTGGCATGATGAAACTTGATATTCGAGCATAAATTTTTATGTAGTTTCGAAGTGTTTTTAAGAAAAATGTGTTGCTATTGGAAATTTTGAAGTTAGTGCTATTATAAATATTTATATGACCTATGAAAATTTTAAACATGAAAGCTTTTTCTAAACCTTTTTTCCTGAAAATTGGTACCCTTTGTTTTAATACGGTGAACGATGGCAAAATAATGCGGTATGACTTCTTTTTCCCCCACAAACGTACCTACAACTACATGATTTCATAAAATGATCCGTAATAAAAGGAATTAAAAACACCAAAATATATGGATACGTAGATAATTTTTATCGCATATTTTCGCCTTTTTTTGGAGAATTATAGAGGATATTATGCTATAATATTTCGGTATTAAAATTTATGCGCCGCTCTGGTATCTGTATACAGTAATCTGAAACTGCTAACTCATGTGTAAGTTCATGCAAATTTTAAGTCGGCGACTCTCATAAAAAATTCTACTCAGAAGAGCGAAATGCCGAAATTTTTGCAGTCGAATATAATGGAATTTGAGTATGATGAGACCTTTCATATTTTCCATTAAAATTTCCCCTTTTTTCCCCGTTTATAAAATTTAGACTTCTTCCGCCATTGAATGCGAAATAAGTTCAATATGTTTGTAAACTTATTTATTCGCTCTCATATGTTTTAAAAATTCAATTCTTTCCAGAAAGCAATTGAGACCAAGACGACTGCATATTTTGAGAAACCATCAATTTATTTTTATTCATCATCGGAAATGGATGTTGAGTCATTTTGAGATTCTACGTATGTTGTCTAAAATTCTTTATCAGATTGATTCTTAATTAGGTTGATTCCGGATTTAGTTAGGTTGTGTCCAGTATTCTAATTGGAAAGTATACCGATTCATGTTAAATTAGTATCATAAAGCAATGGTTATTTTCATCGGCGGTGATTGGGTAACAAAAGTGGGGGGGGGCAAAAATTTTTAGACACCTAAAAGTACCCCGGAGTATAGGGTGTAGACAACAAAATTTAAAAATTTAGTTACAAAATTAGTAATTTTGATTTTAGCTAAATTTTAATTATTAGCAATTATTTAAATTTTAAGTATAAATTAAATTTAGCTAAATTTTATTTTTTATATAAATCCAAATTTTAGACGGCTAAAATGAAATAAATATTAAATTTTTCCGTAGAAAGCGGGGGAGGAGTTGTCCCCCCTAATCAAGTCCAGTGAGACTATGTTAATTATAAACTACAGTGCTTGCGAAAACTCTGTATTAAGTTAATTGACAGTATCAGGGCCACATTTTCCCTCGGGCCAATCTAGACCATGGTGTAGGGCGAAGCTGTCAGGGGGCGCATACATGGAAGAAATAACCACAAAATTTTTACAAACCTTTCTGTATTATTTTGAAAAGGGCATATAAAATTATGTTTTTGAACTTTACATTCGTTACATTAACTATATTGAACGATACATTTTTTCGTCTTTCCCACCCACCGTTTCTTGCCCTTATATTTCGAAGCGTTGGAATCGATTTAATAAGATGCGTCTACTTCAGTGACCCTTCAAGCCTATTCACAGTAAAAAGCGCGAATAAAGAAGATCTAAAAGGTATTTCACTCCCTTTTAAGAAATTCGATGAAGTATTTTTGCAGATGTTAATTTTATGTTATTTCGCAAGTAGTGTAATTTTGAATTAAAAATTTAATATGGTCCAAGGTATTTAAAGATTTTGCTAAGTGATTATATTTCTCAAAGATAAACTATTGCAAATTAAATTTGAAATTATATGTTAACTTTTTGAGAGGGGGAGAAGAATATGCTTTGGCCTAGGGCGCAGAAATGTCTAAATCCGACCACGGACAGTACAGTAAAAGCCGACCGACCTTATTATTCCCCCCAAACCGACATTATTAACCCCCAGTGAATATTCCTGAAATTGTCTTACGTTTTGAAAATAACTATTATATTTAGACAAAATATTTCCTGATTCCACAAAGTCCCCTGTTTAGACTGTAGAGAATAGCCATTTTACTCCATCAAGTCATAAAGCCAGACTAGATGCGGACTATCCAAGCTATACTGAATACTAGACTTGCCAAGTCCAATAAAAAAAATGAAAATCTGCAGAAAATTACATTTTGAAGATTTTCTTAAGGTACAGATTTTTTGAGACAGAAAAAATCTGCATTTTCTTCAAATTAATCTCAGAAATCTGCAGAAAATTTTCTTCTTATATTTTCTAAATATTCTGCAGATTTTGAAGACAAAAAAATCTGCATTTTTCTTCAATTTAATCAAATCACAAAAAAATTTCTTGTATATTTTTCTCTAAATATTCTGCAGATTTTATAAGACAACAAAATATCTGCATTTTTTCTTCAAATTTAATCTGCAAAAAAAATTCTTTTTATTTTTTTCTCTAAATATTCTGCAGATTTTGTAAGACAACAAAAAATCTGCATTTTTCTTCAATTTAATCTGCATAAAATGCAAAAGAATTTATTTATATTTTTTCTTTAAATATCACCTGTAGTTTGTAAGACATTTTGTGCTAATTCAATTTGCAGTTATTGCTTGTATTTTCTAAAATCTCATTAAACTCGATAATGTATTGTTGATTTTTGAGATTTAACTGCATTTTCATAATATCTACATTTCAAATACATATTTTGCACCATATTCTCTTCTAATATTGTAGCTCTATTTTTCCAATGGATATAAAACAAATTAGAATGTAATTATCATTTTTTAATTCTACAGCAGACAGGAGTTTCAAAAAAAATTTAATGGAAAATGTCCTAGGATAAATTTTAAATATACCACTGAAAAAATGACTTCTAATTAATCTTTAAAATAAATATTTGAGGTTTTACCATTTTAAGCTTTACCCGCATAATTGAATTTCCAATTAGTTTTTCAACTGTCTTATGACTAAGCTATTTTCCTCGAAAGAAAGGAAAAGTGGAGCTTTAGCCCTATTATTGGAGAGAAGGCTTCCCAGAAATATAAATTGAAAAGTTGGTAGAGCTGAGAATCTAAATTGTGAACAAAATAATACTAATCTCATCGTTGCACGTCTCTACGACTTTTGAAACAAATATTCTGACCTTAGTTGATGTTTACGCGCACTTACACCACTAGATGGCGCCACGAGAGCCATGGGTAGCGTAACTTAAATAGATTAATTTATCCTCACCTCGCATTACCGGCAGTGATCTCGTGGTTGAGACTTACACTGCCCTGCAGCACGCCTGCTGCAGGTGAATCCCAGACAGGATCTTGAAGTTTTAAAATCACATTCACATCGGCTAGTAGTTCATTCATAAATTAAATTATGGTGGTAGTAATAGAACAAACCTTGACTGTGGAAAGAATCTGCAGGTCTTTGGGAACATGTTTTTTTCCTGCAGAAAATCTGAAGGTATTTAACATAGTTTCTTCAGACTGACTACCTCACCAGAAAATCTGAAGAAAACCTGAGCCAGAAAATGCAGCTAGATTTTCTGCAAGTCTCTGCAGATTTTTTTGGCACAGGGTCTGGTGAAGAACTGCTGGAGTGAAGATGAATAATTTGTTTCCATGAGAAACTTACATAGTATCAACGTATACTCAATTACCACAGGTGGTTTCATCACCATGTTAGCTCCCTCGAGAGTCATTATACCAGAGGGATTCAATACTAATCTGTCTTTATTCGGTTCATCACTTTCTAGACCTTCAGAAAGGATAGGAGATGAAAGAAGACGCTACTAAGAGCGTATTTCGATGAAAATTTTCAAAAAGAAATGGTAGTACTTTCCACATTGTGGCTACTTAGGCAGTGAAAGTGTAGATAATTTCAAAATCAGTTCTATATTTTCATTCAACAGATTCCGCAGCGATCAATCCATGATTGCACAAAGACAAAGTGGTTGACTGAAACTGGTTATAGGGTACAGGTCGAAATACTGACGGGTAGGCTGGTAGCATTGATATCAATTTTGACGGCTTCTTCACATTTGTATAGATTCAAGATCATCCGATTTCAAATTCACGATGCGTGAGTTAAAATTAAAATTAAGCATCGATGATTAGCATATTTACTTCCTCGGACATTCTTTCTTTTCTGAATTTCTAGTTTCTTGCTCAAATAAGATTAAGATTTAATTTTTCCCCAATAAAAAGTGAGGGGCGTTTGCTCCCCCCCGAGTCGCCGCCACGGTTCTTTTGACAAACAAAACACATCTAATCGATTAGGTAGCATCTTCTTATTTAGAAAACATTGCATTATCTTGCGTGTCATTAATAACTTAATAAATCGAATTAAAAAGAAACAGAATTTCAGGTTTAATTTAATCTGTGGTTCAGTGTTTGAGAAAATATTTGAATTATTCTGTTACGTCTAATTATTGTTGTCTATGGTTTGAGAACGCTTGGTGCGATCTTCTACGCAGGGTTGCTTTTCTATAAACATGCCTACAAAGAGATGAGAAGTCGACCCGATGAAGGATGACATATCTCTATCCTGCTAGTTGTTCGAAAGATCTCTGATTCCAGAGTGTACTGCTACCTATTGAAAGCCAATATGCGTTGGACAGAAATCGTCCTTAATACTTGCAGTAATACTTATGTCGAAATGGCAGTACTATTGCAATTGCGTCGTTTGTTTACAAAAAAACGTACACCTCTTCCATGTAGGATAACGTATGAAAATGGTTGTCTATAACTATATTCGCCTTGATGTAAAACAACTTTCTCTGTAAATGTAAGTGTTTAAGCTTCACTTAGTTCAAAAATACTTTTTATCATAATTGAACTTTTTGATGACACGATTAAAAGATAAATTAGAAAAAAAGATGCACTTAGGCGATCAGAAAACGTTCAGGTTTGAACGTCAATATGATTTAAATCGGAGATTTCTTGCTTTTCTAAAAATATTTCATTCAAAATTTGTACAATAGAATTTGATCATACCTCCCTTCACTGAAATCTCGGTGAAATCTAAAGTTGATTCACACTTCTTAAAATTCTGCTACAGGTCGTCAAAGCTTAATGCATGTATTACTTGCATTGCATGTGATCTATCATAATCATGTGGTCAAGGTCTTGCTGTGAACGTTGGTGTGCACCAGGATTTTAAAACAATTCAGTAATCCTAAAATCCAAATTAGCGATATAATGTAGTCGAATCACTTTGAAAGACCCTGTTTTACATTCGATCTGTGCGTCCGGATACGCATAGGCTCGCCAAGACATCATATTTCTTAAGATCCAACGGGAGCGAAGGTTGCCGTTTTTTAGGAGACCAAATTTTTAGATGTTGAGTACGAGGGCTTGTCCGATAATAAAGGAATACAAGTGGAATTGTATACAAAGCACGCAGGTGAAATATTGCAATTCCATCACTAGAATACGTTTAGTAGTTTAGTTAAGTTAGAGCTGAATGTCGTTTTGTTCAACGCACCATTGAGCTCCAGGGGAAGCAAAGACATACATGGCTCCTAATCCAGAATAATGAAGGTCGTGCAGGGATACATTTTTGAGCTATCAAAAGATTGTGCAAGCAGAGTAAGCGAAATTCATCACAGCTTTGCAGGGTGCTTATGGGACCTGAACACTTTAAGTCGAAAGGTCAACGTTTGGTGCCAAAAGCTTTAAGATGGACGAAACGAGCAGAAAGAGGCAGACCAAGGGACTTCCTTGGATGATCACTTGCTCAAAGTACTTTGATTAAGGTAGATCGATCGCATTAGCATCGTAGAATTGCTGGAAGTGACGTGGAATTCCTAAGAGTCCTCATCAGAGAATGAATAGAATACTGAAAAAATATCGACCTAAACTTCTCAAAGTTTGGCCTCGCTTCTGAAAACACAGTTCTATGCGCAGCAGTACATGAAGTTCAGACTAGTAGTCGCGCTTGTATAAATGTTCCAGCGTTCACAAGAATATGTAGAAAAATAGTCAAAACTGCTAATTTTGTAAAAATGTAATAAATATTTTTTCTTGAATTATAACTCCCATGTAATTTTGACACTGCCCTTTATATTATCTTGAAACGCCTCGTATCTGCAGAAACTGGATTAACTTTGGGTGCCAAGGCGCTAGCTTACTACATCCTTAATGCGGCGAGCTTGTAGTTTTCACATTTGCTAAAGCGCAAGATGCCGCATTATCGATCATTCCGTAGTCCAGTCATGCATCATAAGTCAGAGTTTTAATGCAGGAATACATGAAATATTTTGAGCACATCAAGCAGATGCTGCCAGTACATACAAGATTCTGCTTTTTGGATAATAGGTTCCATCTCTGTTCAACGTCCCTCGCTAACACTTTTGAAGTGTCACGTGAGCATAATCATGGAACCTGCTAGTGGTCGAAGATTAGCGCTGTGTCCAGGTGAAACCTGATTTTTTTTCTCCATCATATCGCTGGCAGGATCAGAATTTTCGGTTGGCTGGAAAATAGCTACTTCCCAATTGTACGCAGGTGCGATTCAGGCTACTGGTGAGCTAGATACGTTTTTCACTCATTCATTCAACACCCAGAAGAGCCATGTACTGTGAATGTTCACATGGTCGGCCTTAAGGCCCATGGTTGTGTTGTGGACAACACCATGAAACCTGTGGGCAATATGGATGACATCACAGACAAGTTCCATTCGTCTATGATTCATCTGCTTTCATAAACGGTGATGGTCTATTCCAGAAGGACAGTGTTCCTTGACACAAATATGAAAATTACATCTAATTAGTTTCTGGAATTTGACTCAGAATTCCACCTCCTGTCCTTGTTACCAAATGTCCCTGCTCCAATCAAGGATTTTCAATATGTTATGCGATGGCTTCAAGGAACTTGCAATATATAAAACTCAACGTATGTATATATTTTTGTTCCATCATCACTTCCGAACGGCTGCACCAATTTTGATGAATCTTGGTATACAGGTCCCTCATTAGCCGACTTGAAGTACTATAGGGATTAATAAGCTCTAACCTGATCCCTCAGGGTAGGGAGGAGTAAAGCCTTCAAAATACATGAAACAAATAGACCAATTGATATGCTTGACGATTTCCACGGCTTGGGCGAACTTGATGAAATTTGCTACATATACTTCTAATTAGCCAACTAAAAATACTATAGGGGCAAATAAACGCTAATCCATTCCTTAAGAGTAGCTTGGGGCATAGTCTTTTAAAAACATTTAACAAATAGTCCGATTGACATGAAAAGTGATATAGCCGGGACAATTTTAATGATACTGAGCACATGTAATCCTCACAGGCTGAGTAAAAGTAGTGTATGAGTAAATAAGCGATGATCGAATTTCTCATAGAAGGGTGGAGTAAAATCGTCAAAATACATGTAAACTCTTGGGACGATTGATATGCTATTGGATATGGTTAGGGCGATTTTGATGAATTATAGTGTACATAGAGAGGAAAGTCGGGTAAGATGGCGACCTTAAGATTTGCGGATTTTTCCTGACCTCAATATTTGTTGCAAGAGGATTATTGTTTCAGCAAAATCTTTTTGAAACTCTTTAGTTTAAAATGATATCTTTTGAAGATTCTTATTTTCAAATTTGAGGCCCCAAAATTTCATTTTAGAAAAAAAGTCATTTTCGTCATCTTACCCGTCTGCGAGGGTAAGATGACGAACGGTGTCGGGTAAAGATGACGAACTGAGATAATAATTTAATTTCACATCATATGCTATCAAAAAACTATTTAAAACTGTTGAGACTGCATCTTGATCATAACAAATTGCATGTAACAAAAAACAGACATAACCGGACTAAAGTAACAGCATAAAACAAATGAAATTATTGCCAATCGAAATTTTAGATTCAAACCTTAAGAAATGAAATAAATTACGGCATGGGCTTGGGTTAGGTGGAATGGCACCAGAGTTTGCGCATAAAACATTGGAAACCCAATTACGTCTTTCTTTGTTCCCAGCAAATGATACATTCTTAATTATCGAGGTCCTCTTGGTCTAGATTGTTATCAGCATCAACGAAAAGAAATTCAAATGAATGAGTTGAGTCTTCAGATTCAGATCATTAGAATTAGAGATGTCGCTTTTTTTTAGCTACTTCCTTCTTTTTTTGTAGAATTTTTAGCAAATTTGTTGCATTTGTCTTTTACAACTGTGACAGTTTCGGTTTATCTTCTTTTTCCTATCTACCTTCTTTCAATGATATGCTCATTTTTCATTGGAGTGTCAGTGAGGTGCATGAAGGGCAAGTGGCAGTCAGTTAGCCCGATGAGCTCATGAATTAGTGTGGAGGGGTTTTGTCATCTTACCCTCCAGCCAATTCGTCATCTTACCCGACTTCACGTTTTTATTTCAAAAAAGAATTGAAGGACATCAGCTCATCAGAAAAATTAAAATAATACATCATTAAACACGTTTTGATTTGCACTTTATGAGTATCGCATATATAAATAAAAAAATATTTGCCCCTTGAACGCTATCTCTTACGAAGCAACAACCAAAAGTTCTGTATTATCAACTCAAAAACACAATACCGCGTACTGTGAATCACACTAATAGCGGGGTGGAATCTTTTGGTGTGATACGGGTAGCTGGTTGCTTTATGTCTCTAATGATGCAGAATCGAAGCATTTATCTAAGGTAATTTTCGAGAAAAATGCAATTCGTCATCTTACACTCTTCTCCGTCTTACCAGACTTTCCATTACTTGTAATTACCAGGAAGAAATTCTGACCGGCAAAAGCATTCGGAAGAAAAAAGAAAAAAAATCTGACCAGCAAAAAATGCTCTATAAAGACTTGACTATCAAAGACTCTCTTTTAAGAATCAAGAATATTAGATCGCGTTTACTAGAAATTAAAAAGTGCCAGTCTGGAAGTCGCAAGTATACAGAGCCAACAACCTACATCCACCATCTGACAGGAAAACCTAAGGTCCAATTTTTTTCTTTTTTTAAATACTGTAACTCACAGTCCACCATTTTGATCTGCCCTATATAACGAGTGGTCCTCTGATCATGTCCTTCAACATAGATTATGTTACATAAGATGCGGATCACTGTAACAAAGTTTCTACAATATTATTTACATCTATCCAAGCACTATTCCAGATGCAAAAATCTATAATTTGACTATTATCTAACTGTAGTCTACTTCTAATTAGCCAACTAAAAATATTGTAGGGGTAAATGACCTCGTCTCTGATGTTAGAGTGAGTCAAAATTATTTTACTACATACGGCAAATAAACGATTGACATGAAATTTAATATGGGTGGGGCAGTTTGATGAAACGTGATAAAGATGTCCCTCATAGGCTAAATAAAAGCACTTTAGGGGGAAATAAATACTCATCCAATACCTGTGGTAGGGTGGAGCAAAGAAGTAGTCCTGATTGACAGGAAACTCGATATTTCTGGATCGATTTTCATGAAACTAGGTAAGTATGTTCCTCATTAACCGATATGAAGTAGTGTAGGAGTGAATAAGACCTAACCCAGTCTTTCATTGTAGGTTGGAGCAATGTCTCCGAAATACACGTTAAAAATGGATTGATAGAAATGAAGTTTAACGCGCAGCTTTCAACATGTCGAACTAAAGATATGGAGAGTTTGAATTTTTTTAATCAACCCTTTAGGATAAAAACTAAACTCCATTCATTCAAAATAAACATCTCTAAACCTACAGAGATGTTTATTTTGAATGAATGGAGCAACTTTGGCAAAACCAGTTTCATTAGTTGATTTAGACACTTTAATTGTTGAAATTGTAGTTGAAAAAGGACTTCAATTATAGTTCAACAAAAAAAGTTGTACTGAGATATGGGCCTTATCTCATCCTCTTCTGGGTTGCGTTGAAACTGATCATTGGGATGGACTAGTGCACCAATGGACCAACAACCAACAAATGGAGTAATTAGCATGAAAGTTTTATGGTCATGGTTCGTGAAGTAATGAGATGCCTCAAAAAATTGACTAACAATGCAAGAAATATATGTAATACTATATACTGTGATATATGATTAAATGAAAGACACTCTTTGTACTATTAATTTATGAATAATTTCATGAAAAAAATTTGAGAAATATTCCTGTAATAAATTAACTTTAATATACGTTACGTTATTTATAAAATATTGTTCAGTCTCCTGTCTTCAAAAAGATTTTGATCTGAAAATAAAGACCATGCAACGCCGGGTGCTCTGCTAGCAAGAAGGCTAAAAATCAGTGAAATCTTAGGTGAGCCATAATATCATCAAGTAGAAGCCTAAAATTTCCATTCTCTTGTCTTATGTCTAAAGAAAACTGGTTGATTCTTTCTGTTGATTTTTGGGTAGAATATAATGTATCCCTGTTAAAGGCTTAATAAGACGATATTTTTTTTGTTAGATCATAAGAACAGAAACTAGAAAGATGAACATCACTCACATATCTCGGTAGTTTCTGGTATGTTTCTTCCGAATAACGGTACAGCAGGACACAATCTGTTAGTTTCCTATAAGGAGTGTATTTATAAATGCTACATTACACAAGAAGCAGTGTTGGCAATGAAAATTTCATCCTCATTTATTTAAAATATAAGATATGAAAAAGGAAGAAAAAAATTCAATTTACTCTCAAAATATATTTTTCAGAATTAAGAAAAAAACTGAATCAGATTTGTCATTAAATTTTGTTCTAAAGAATAATATTTTTAAAATGAAGTATCATTTGACTGGACAAGTGTTAAATATGTCTAAGAATGCAATTATCGAAAATCCTAAAATTAAAAATCCTAAGTAACGATTATCTTAAGATTCTAAATACTCTTAGACGCAATGTTTAGTTATTTGAGCCAGAATACTTTATTAAAAAATTCTCTCATTAATTATTTTGAAATAGAGGAAATTTAGTTATTACTATCCCGCATTGAATATATGTTTATAAAATGTTTTATTTCACATCGCGAACCATCTGAATCATAAGAAAACAGTTTTTTTCAAATTTGTTAAGAAACTTCAGAAAAGAATCCAGAAATTTTAAGAAACGTTTAAGCAAGCAGAAATCATTAAGAAAAAAAAAGAATAGAATTTCCTAAGTAAAACCAATTTTTTTAAATAAATTATTATATATTTAGTATCTTCAATTTACCATTTATTTATTATTAACAGACGTATAAAATATAAGTGAGGAATAAATAAATGATTATGAGTTATTCATTGTTTAATATTTCCCTCAATAGGATTTTAGCTTCATATTTTAAACTAGAAAAAATATTCCGACAAAGGAAGACATAATGTTCACAATAAGTAATATTATCGAAAGTTTATTGCAACATTAGAATAAATGATTTTTTTTGCTTGTTCTGGGACATCGTCATTTTCCCCATTTCTTCAATTGAAAATACTGTAGGTTCCTGGTATTATTGACCGAGCGAAGCGATGTCCTGTTTGTCTGTAAATTTATTTGATACGCAATTACAAACAAACGCATTTTTCGATTTTCTTCAAATTTGGCATGAATGTTTCTCGAAGTCATTATAAACGACCTATGTGCAGTTCAAGGACTTTTAAACTTTTATTCCATTTCAAGATGATGGCCGTTTTAATTGTCCCCTTTCAAGATGGTGTTCAATTTAATAGTTTCATTTCATGTAATGTGCAGCTTTATTTAATGATTCTAGCCAACCGGAACTCAGTTCATAATGCCTCCAAAAGTACTGATAATAGTAAATAGCATTTAATTGTTATTTTTCAATACTCATAAAAGCAGACATTTAATTGTAATTTTGTCAATACTCATGAAAGGGGACATATAATTGTAATTTTGTGAAAACTGATAAGAACAGAGACTTGTGTAAATATGCATTCGGGAAAAAATGGCTAAACCTTTAAAGACTTCAATGAAGAACAGATTTTGAATTCACTTTGAGCGCGAGGTTAATTGTGCACAGAACTATTAGTTATATACGAGGGCAGTTTTATTTTTCAACCTCCGATCGAGCTACTAAACAGGCAGAGAAGCGGTAGGAGGTGGGAATGCGCTGTTGGCGACTGCGCATGTCTCAAACCATAACCTCAAGTATTGCCGTCGTCAGCTGAGCTGTCGGCACGTAAACATGGCTGGTAGAATTGATGCTCCCGCCAAGTGCGAATTGCGTAATATTATTTGCTTTCTTCAAGAAGAAGATTTATTTGTGGAAAACGATCAATGCAGCTGTTTCTTGTCAGACTTTACAACTGCGAGTAACAACTGCCATTCTGACTTCTAGAGTTGCCCCCATCCCATCCTTCACGCTACTATTGTAACCCAGTAGCTTCTCGAGCACTTTAAATGTGACGTGTCAAATCACCTGGCGTATGGACCCGACTTACCGACCAGTGATTTTCATCTCTTCCCAGAATTGAATAACTGACTAAGAGGCCAAAACTTCCAGAAAAATGAGAATATACAAAGCAAAGTTAAGGCCTATCTCACAGCACTGGCGGCAACGTTCCTTGAAGAGAGGATCGGAAACCATGTCTACAGATATGACAAATGTCTGAATCTTCACGGTCAAATTACGTTAAAAAGTAACCATATCTGATCATAACTTTTGGAAATAAATTCATTTTGCTCTGTTCTGTTCTCTTTTTTTATGGTCCATCGGAGGTTGAAAAGAAACGGCCATCATACTTAATATAATAAGGCTTTGCAACAAGCTTCTTTATTAAAATCATTCCTTTTTAGAGGGGCTGGGCGATTCCTAATCTTCTGATTAGTTTGTGCTCGAGCTTCTATTCAGATTTAAAGTAGCTATTACACTTCACTTGCCTTCAAGACACGCTCGAGGTACTGGAGCTGGCTAAGGTCTTCCTCCGAAATGGGTCTTGCGAAATCTCCTCCGAAAACTCGATCCAGTTCTTCGTGAATCTTAGCTTGAATTTCGGGGTGCAGCCCAATCAAGTACAAAGTCCAAATAATGGTGGTTGAAACTGTTTCGTGACCCTGATTGGATTTGAAAGAATATCATTATTGCATTTATAAAAATCAGTTGAAGAGAAAAATTTCGAATAAGATTTGAAATATATTTTTTTGGTGAAAATATATCGCTGTATTTGTATTAGTTCTGAAGCTTGAAGCAAAAGGTAAACATATGCTGAAGTCTTCTCGAAAAGAATATTTCGTTATAACAATACATTGTTGTTATAATTAAAGTTCGTGTGTTCAAAAAGCCTTGGGGGCGATTTTATTGCTCCAAACGAAACAAAATTTCACTAATATGTACACAAGTGCATTTACAGAAATGTATTTACAAGTGATGCGCTAGATGCTGCTCCAATATCTGAATAAAATGCATGTATACTTGTATATATTAATGTATGTATAATATAATACATGTATGTATATATGTATGCATAATAAAAAACTTGTATGTAGTATGTAATACTTGTATGTAGTATGTAATACTTGTATGTAGTATGTAATACTTGTATGTAGTATGTAATACTTGTATGTAGTATGTAATACTTGTATGTACTATGTAATACTTGTATGTATATATGCATATTTTTATGTATATTATAATATTTGTATGTATATATGTATGTATAACTGTATATCACTTTTAAATATATTTACGAAAAAGTATTTACAAGTGATGCACTCAGTGAAAACCGAAAAAGAGGTTGTGCTGCGCCAATATCTGAATAAAATGTATGTATACTTATATGTATAAATGTTTGTATAATATAATACTTATATATATAATATAATACTTGAATGAATAAAAAAGGCTTGTATATATAATACTTTTGAGTATATATGTATACTTTTATGAATATTATAATACTTGTATGTATATATATATATGTAACTTTTAAATATATTTACGAAAATGTATTTGCAAGTGATGCGCTCCGTGAATATCGAAAAAAACGGTTGTGCTGCGCCAATATCTGAGGAGATTTTTGCAGATATTTTGTTAATAAATCAAGCCGCATCCTCCATCAATGCTAAAGCCGCATTGATGGAGACTTTTCCCTTACGAAGTGCAAGCAAAAGCCACTCAAAAATCGTTCCACTGTTGTTTGAATTAAAATTGTTAATGCAGATAGCTCCAGAAATAGACAATAGAAATCTTCATATAGCTTAATGAAATTTTACTTTTTTTGTTCCCTACTTGTACTATATTGTAGTAAATTTTTTTTTCGTTTTGAGCCATAGAACCGGCTTTAGAGCCTTCTAAATACGCGAACAACCCTGCATTTATGAAGACAGAACTAACGTTCCACAAATATTTTTCAGAACTGCAAATTCTATAGATCTGACATGTATATCAGAGAGATGCATAATAAAAAAATGAAAATTAAAAGAAATTTTTAAGAAGCACTTTTAAAAAATTACTAAACTGTAAAAAAATATTTTTCGTTTACCAAATACCTGGAGGTTAAAGCAAAAATCTAAAAAACTCTAAGGCTGTGAAATTAATGCAATAAAGAAATAAAGTCACAATGAATATCAAAAGAAGGAAAATTCTGAAGCATTCATTAAAAATTAAATGCATCTTATGCATGAGGTTGAAATTCCAATTCAAATAGAGTATTGTGTTATGGAGTTGTAAAGTTGTTTCCCTGACAAGAAAGAGAATT
>BGPR01011108.1:33607-49879 GCA_013235015.1 Araneus ventricosus
AAGTGCTGTTTTTCCTGTTACCTGTGCTTCGTGCTTACGGAATATTCTAGAATAAATCGTCTTTCGCCGTTATCCTGCTTGTTGGACTCTTTTCAGCGCATACGATTTTAGTAACAATATGAATCAAATTAAGTTTAAAGCTTGTAACAGATTTACCCACCGCCAAAGCGAAAGTGTCCACTTCTTCCCGGATGTCTTCCTCGCCAAGTTCACCTGCCTCGATGTGTCTCTCCAGCAACATATCCAGCAGGGCTTTGCGCTTCCCGCAGTTTTGTTCTTTCTCACCTCTCAAGTACCTCTTCTTTTTCTCCTGGATTATCTGAAGATAGATAAATTTATTCTTTGAGAAGAAATATCAGTTTATTCATCTGAATAATAAAAATAGAAAAGTTTTTAAAAACACAGCTTTATTAGTCAACTAAGAAACAGAAAATATTTTTTATTTTAATAGAAAGAAAAAAAAATCTAAAATTGTGAGGTATCGATAAAAAAACTTTAAGCAAATTCGAACTTTATTCAAATTTAAAATTTATTTTAATTTTTTAAACTTTAAGGGATTTTTCATTCTTATAATAATCATTATGGTTTAATTCCTTCTTGTTATTTCTAGGTTTTTATATAGTTCTTAACTCATAATGGAGGGGGGAGTGAAAGAAAAAAAGGAGCATCAGCTGAACTCCCTCCACACCAGAGCTGGGAGAAATACAGTTCTAACATAATTAAGTTCAAAGGAAGAAAAGGTTGCTTATCGCCTCGTGATTTAACACTCAGCTGTGTGCAGTGTACGAATTTTCATGCTTTCTAGGGCTACTCGCATTGCAGCCCCAACCTGTATTTCTCTTTCTTGCTTATTCATTTTCTATCTTCTTTTCTAGTTTTTATTATTTTTAGTTTCCATTTTTCCGGTAAGGAAATAATATTAGAGTGAACATTTAAATTTAAAAAATAATTTTACAGAGTACTGCAGCTCTGAGCCATAATGGACAAGCCGCTACTAACTGAAGAGCATTGCAAATCGATTCTTCAGCTATCTAGACATAAATGAAGGAGCTGTTGGCCAGATTTTCTCAATTTGGACGGAGAAATTGGCAACTCCCCCCCCCCCCATGCCAATTGCGTAAGCCACGCACACATCTATCTCGAAGACTATCATTGAGAAACCGTCCGAACTCCCAAGTTGTTGAAAGTTCCTTCAACTGGGAATGAAACTCCACCACTCTCTTCCCTTCCGCTTGGTTTCGCTCCTGAGAACGAAAGTGGTTTCACCAGTGGTTTCGGGTTCAACTGCTTCTCCAGATTGGCAATCAATTCTTGAAACTCTTAACCTTCGGTTTTTCGGTTTGCACTAGATTCTTCAATAATGAGTAGGTTTTAGCCGACAACAGCGTAATCATGGTCGGTACCTTCTTATCGTCCTGCACATTATTCGTTTCAAAGAACATTTCTTATCGATCCAGGTAAAGGCTTCAACCTCTTCGTTAAAAGTTTCCATCGGTAGTAACTGAGGTACAGCCATCCTCGTGCCCAGTATTGTGTTCGGAGCTTAATTGATCACACCAATATATAACGCCAAGTTTTGAATACAGCCTTTGTTTTACGTAGTCCTCCATCGGACGTCATACAATGATTTGCCGCGGTTAAAGATACAGTTAAAACTATTGTATTGATTAGCATAAATAGTAAAAAGAATTAACATATACATATTAACAAAGATATAACAAATATCTAAATAAATAAATAAAGTCAAATAAAAGTTGAACAATGATGAAATAGCTACCTTTTCAAAGTTTTTAAAAAAACAGGAAGAGATTTTAAAAAAGATCAACTAATGTATTCTGATATCGCTTTTACTAGTTTTCGATTAGACTTTTTCCTCCGCACCGGTCAAATTAAGGTGACCATATTCTTTGCACAGTAAGGTTGGGAAGGAGAATCCTGTAAAGCCCTCAATACCACGATCTGCCCTAGGTCACATGGAACGAAGAAAGAATTCTGTAAAGCCCTCCAAACCTCGACCTGTTCTAGGTCACCCGCCACGAAGAGAGAATTCTGTAAAACCCTCCAAACCTCGAACTGCTCTAGGTCACTCGCCACGAAGAGAGAATCTGTAAAGCCGTCCAAACCCCGACCTGCCCAAGGTAATCCGAACGAAGAGAGAATTCTGTAGAAGCTAATTTTTTTAAGAAACGAAATTTAGTTTTTGAATTATTTATTGATAAGTATAAAACGGGATAATCTGCATAAAGCAAGTGACATTTTTCAGAACAGAGTAACGATTAGGGAAAATTAACGAAAAAATGAATAAATAAGCTAACCTTAAAGTCTTATTTAAAAGAAGAATTGTAGAAAAGAATCCGGCCGTACAGACGTTTTCAAGGGTTACCTGTAGGCAGGGATTCAAATATGGGATTTTTTATCTGTAAGAGTTCTGAAAAAACCTCTTGTAACTCGAAAAATCCCAAGAGAAATGGAAGACAATGGAAAGACTATCAGCAAAACGAAAAGATAAGACAGAACCCATATTTCGGGACTAACTCGGCTAATTCAGGACGTATAGTCCCCTTATGTTAGCAGAAGTATAGAGGTTTAGTCACAGAAGTCTTAAGAAAATGCTCTTCGAAATATGAAAACTGAACTGTGAACTGCGAAAATGTCTCAACTCAGCATTTTATACACTTTCAACCTTTCCTGAGTCAAAATCCAGAAACATTATTTCAAACTCGTTTATATTAAAAATTAAAATTATATCTAGTTTGAACTTTGAAAAAATTAAATAGCTTCTACACGAGTTATTCCTCTTCTTTTAGAAAATATGCGTCCAAAGGAGGTATTAATTATCCAAGGGAGCCTTTTTAAAATTTGAAACTTCATAGAAGAATTTGTGCTCGCAAAATAAACTTTTTTATTACATTATTTATTGTCTCTTACTGTTTTAATAAGTTTTATTTTTTATTTAAATATTTTATCTAAATTCTTTGACAGCAGCTCTTGCGGAATTTTCAATAGCAGCCACTACCTTTAAAGTTTTCAGTAGGAACTTATTTAAAAATGAATCGAAAGAAAGCTCACATTTGTCGTGAAACTGTGTAGAACTCCCAAGCAATCATTCATTTCTCTTCCAAGT
This sequence comes from Araneus ventricosus, assembly GCA_013235015.1. Taxonomy (NCBI): domain Eukaryota; kingdom Metazoa; phylum Arthropoda; class Arachnida; order Araneae; family Araneidae; genus Araneus; species Araneus ventricosus. The sequence goes on from BGPR01011108.1 coordinate 36,732, forward strand.
TTTGTGAATCGGAATATGAAGTCCGGCCACAGCAAAATGTTGGACATTCTTAACATGAAAATCTCTGAAATCCTAAAGCAAAAATTTAATGAATTTTAAAAGTTACATAAATTGAAAAAACAGTCTAGATTTATTACTTAAAGATATTTATACAGGTTGCCCACTCTAATCGTGGACTACAGCTATTTTCTAAACCTTTAGAGACAGGCAAATGCGAGGGGCATTCAAAAAGTAAGTTTACAAGACATATTTGTCAATATTATAATTTATTTGGTTCATAAACCAATGCATATTGTGTGCTACGAACAACGTTTTACTTTTCAACTTAGTCTCCAAGAGGTTAAATCATTTATCTAACCATGGGATGAGCTTTTCTGTGCCACTTTCGTAAAATGTAATGTCCTGTCTGTTTAGTCAGAGTTGCACCGCTGTTTTCACATCTTCGTTACGTTGGAATCGGTACCATCCAAGATGTTTCTTCAAGAGATGGTAATCAGTGGGAGATGATTTACCTATTTAAATGTTCGCCTTTAGTGCTTATTAGTTATTTAATTCGACAGTTAGTAGAAAGTAGAATTTCCGATTCAAATAGAACATTCAATCCACTATTCAATTCCTTTTTCTTTGGCACTTACACGCTCTCTACCAGAAAAAGCAAACACTTCTTTCTAACCATCTATCTTCAACAATGGATCTAGGAGTACAATTTCATCTGACTCTTGGGAATTACAAACTGGTAATTTATAATAAAACAAATTTTTAATTTATCTAAATTAGTGTTCCTCAAACATGTCTCTTCCAGATCACCACATTCAACTCTATAAATCCCGAAGATGTACGATTAATGGCTCTTTATTCTAGCTCGTTCAATGTTATCTATCAAAATATACATATTTGTCTAAAAATCAGCCATGACTGATTCGAGATAAGTTAGTTCCTCTATCTCCGCAGACTCTGTTCCTTGTAGAAAAGAGTCAAAATCATCCTCAGAATTTTTCCATCTTTCTCCATCAGAATCACGTTTTTTCTTCCTCGTTTCCTGTGTCTATGTTTTATTCCATTCTTGACATCAAAAGGTTCAAAATCATTATTAAGAATAGAATCTCATTTGTGAGAAGTAATATGCATGTAGATCACATGGTATATTTTTAAAAAAATATCAGCAGTTAATTTGACATAAAAGAATAAACCTTTCTGCGGGGCTGAACATTACCATGTTCCTATAGAATGAAAATTACTTCTTATCATATAATAATTTATTCCAAATAGATAAAATATAAAGTTTTTTCTCATTAAACGCATGTTCCCAATTACTTCGAGATGAAAATTGTCAGGGGAAATTGAGAACACTTACCTGTTTCGCAGGAGAAAATCCAAAAACGAAAATTTAAGGTTCAGAGTAATTGTTATATCCTACAGATCCAAGAAATATTTAACTTAGCAACTCAACTTGGGCATAAGAGGTGTAGAGAAAGAACAATGAAGCTTTTTTTTTTGATACCCACGCCGGAACCGCCCACCCAAAGGGTTTAGGGCCAAAGGAACCGGCGGAGAAATGGGACCCCCAGGCACGCCGAAGGAACGACGGGCCCCGGCCCCAACGGGATAGATCCATTGAGTCTTGTTAAGCACTACAGGCATTACCCATAACATGGGTAGTAATTAATTACAATAAAATATGCTAAAGGCAACACAAACTGCGCCAAATGGCGGAAAAAACAAAAAGTCCGCCGGACATGATGTACATTTCCAAGTTAAATAATAATGGCTGTATACAGGCTAAATTCGTAACAAATTGGAATAACAGGATCAATGGAAGCGTTGCACAAAAGTCGTAACCAATTCTTACAAGAAGTTTCAAATTGAAAGCAGTTCACATATAATTTATATAAGTGGATAAATATGAATTCAAATAATCGAATTCTGTTAAAGGATCAATAAGTTGTAACATAAAAGTCGTAACAAAATTTGTAACAGAGAAGGATCAATCAGCATTAATGCTGTATATATACAATTGTACTGGTTGATGGTAAATAAACATACAATTATGTAACATGGTATTCAAAACTAGGAAAGGCTGGAAAAAATATACAATTACAAATTGTGCCCAAATTGGGCAGCAATTGATACAACAGTAGTGCAGAAGCACACATAGCAAAAATTAGTTAAAGTTCACTCCCACTGGTCATGGTGGAGTCTGATTTATGGCAAAGTCTGGTTGATGGCAATGAAAATGATGGCTAAAAAGATGATAGCTAAAAATATTACCCAGATGAAATGAAGAGGAGGCGAAAGGTGAATGCATAAGGACAATCAAAAATTAAGAATTCAAAATTGAGCAGCAAAACTCCATGTTACTATTTTATTCCAACTCCAAGTTTTTATTTTATTAAAATACTATAATCACCTATATGGTCGTTATTTAAATAAAAGATGAAACCCAAGAGGGTACGAGACAGCCAGGACTCCACCAGACCAGGTGACCCTAAAAGAAAACAACATGCCCGACAGACGGAAAGGACAACACAAACACACACACAAACACACAACATGAAGCAAAAGTTTAAAAATCTAGTCCGAGTCAATAAAAGATTGATCGAGCAAGAACTAAAAGCCAAAAGTCGAAAAGTAGCAAGCGCAACAGCGCAGAAACTCCAAATAACTTTCCCATACCACATAGAACGTGTAAAACGATAAAATTTTGGTGTTAAAAGATATATTAAAATAATTAAAATTCAAAAACCCCAAAGGGCATCCGGGCAGATCAAGCAACCACGGGCCATGTCATGGCACACCACCCAGGTGAGCAAAGAGGGGGATCAAAGGGGATCTATCAGAAATAGAGGAGTCGAGTTGTCTGGACGGAGAGGACTGGAACAATGAAGCTTACAAAAGATTTGGTATCACTCTTTATGAACATAGCAGTAACTAGTACAAATAAAGTTAACAAACGTTAAAATAACCTTAAAAAACGCCGGAAGTGATCTTCCTGTTTCTCTAGAGTGTCTTCACCAAAGTACATCCTTCCCAGTACTGTAAGGCAATAATAACAATTATTCCTCGTTCCCAATATTCCCGCCTGACCTTGCTTTGGAATTTGGATATGTGCAGCAACTCAAGGTGTTTTTTTTGAGCTTTTAATTAATTAATCAAAATTAAACCGATATTTTGACAATAACATATTATCTCACAAAAATGAATTTTATTCAATTTCCAATAATATGGGTTTGATTACAGCTTATTTTTTTCTAAATAAAATGTTTACAATCTTTAAAAAAACTGCTTTTAAATTTAGTATAAAACAATGCAGGTTATTGTTGTAAGGAAATTCAAGAAAATTCCTTATTTTATACAATGTTTTAATATATTTTTCCAACAGTTGAATGAAGAAATAAATTCAGTTGCTTTTAAGAAATTATTTATACGATTTTATTAAATTATTTATAAAATTTCTTGTAATAAATAATATGTAAGATTTTTAATAATTGCAGGAAGTGTAAAAAAGTGTTTAAAATTGTATAATACTTTACAGGATGTTTTAAATTTAATATATACTATTTTAGTGCATGAAATGTCTAAAAACAATCACAGGCCTACAAAAATTTTTTTTTGTGCCTAGGATTTTAGAACTGATTTTAGCTATATTTGGGTCACTGAATCTAAATATGAAATCTGTTTTCCTCTATCAGCTCTATTTTTTTAGATCAGTGTTCATTAAAGTGCAGTTCTGCACGAAATGTGCAGTTCTAACTCCATTTTGTGCAATTCTAAATCATATGTACAAGGAATGGTTCCGGTATATTTGCCCTATTTTCAGTCTGACATCCAGTTAGTTCAAGGAAACTCCAACAGATGGAGTAAGCATTGTCTGTCCGGTATCTGAAGTGACCGCCCGGTCCCTCACTCAGAAGAAGTGCCTATCCCAACGTTTCACCAACTACCAGAGCTCTGTGAGGACGAGTATTGTCCCTCTGATCACCTTCCTGATACTAATGAAAGTTAAAGAGATTATGAGGGGATGTCATCAATTCATGAAAGTTTCAACCAGGATGAGTTAACTGACCTCACCAGAGATCTTAACCTGTCAAAAGAAGCTTCTGAATTACTGGCTTCCAGGTTGAACGACAAAAATTTACTGAACAAGGAACCAAATTACATTTTACAGCACAAGAGAAAAAAAGGGTCTTATACCCTTCTTTCTCTCTCAAGAAGAGAATCCTGTATTTTGTCACGAAATTAGAGGACCCCTGGAAAAAATTGGTCTTCCTGAATGTTTTCCAGATGATTTGCGCCTATTTATTGACAGCTCAAAGGAAAGTTTGAAATGTGTCCGTCTACAAAATGGGAGCAAATATGCTCCAATACCAATTGCTCACTCAACGAAAATGAAAGAAGGATATAACACCATAGATTTGGTCATATAGAAGTTAAAGTATGATGAGCATCAGTGGGGAATATGTGGGCTTAAAATGGTAAATTTCTCCTTGGACAGAAAAGTGGCCACACCAAATATCCTTTCTTCGTGTGCCTCTGGGATAGCAGAGACAAAACACAGCACTGGATTAGAAAAAAGTGGCCTAAGAGAGAAAACACGGACTTTGGGGAAAAGAATGTCAATAACTACCACTTAGTTGGACGAGAGAAAATCATCTTTCCTCCACTTCATATCAAGCTGGTCCATATGAAGCAGTTTGTAAGGGCTCTTGATAAGGACGGATCATGCTTTGCATATATAGGAAAAAATTGCCTCAGTTGAGTGCGGAAAAATTAAAGCAGGAATATTTGACGGCCTACAAATAAGACAACTCATAAAGAATCCTGCCTTTGTAAAGTCAATGAATGAGGACGAGCGAGAAGCTTGGACTTCATTTGTTGCAGTTGTCGGAAATTTTCTGGGCAAACGCAAAACTGAAAACTATGTTGAAATGGTAAACGAGATACTTAACAGTTTCAAAATCCTTGGGTGTAACATGAGCATTAAGGTTCACTATTTACGCAGTCGTTTTCCTGAAAATATAGGAGACACCAGGGAGGAACAATGTGAAAGATTTCATCAGGATATTAAAACTATGGAGGACCGCTACCAAGGAAGAATAAGAATATGATGGCAGATTGCTGCTGGAGTTTAAAAAGGGACTGTTACAAAATACATTCAAAAATGTCACGGAAAAGAAGCTTCCGAAGTGTTCTGCGACTAGTTGGTTTCATCGATTACTTTTTCATCCATCTTTGTAAATAATAATATTTGTATAACTTAATAATAAAAATTCTGTGTTTAGTTTTTTATTTGATCCATGGATTTAACTTAAAATAATGTAACATATATTTCACTAAAATGTTACATCTCAGAAATTTGAGCTCCTAGGCAAAAACTAATGACATATTTGAATTCTGGGCATCAAATTCATATGAGATCAGCTCCAAATGACCCTTCACCGAAACAGCTGTTGGCCTGTGATAAGTTAATATTTCGGCTAAAATTTCAAAAAATATCGTTCTGTGTAATTATCTACAGAATGACTCATGAAGAATATTTCTTCTGTTATTTACAATATTCTTTTGAAAGGAATGAAAAGAAGCCAGTTATTCATGGTATGAAATAATTATCTCCTTATCTTTCAAGTCTGATTAATCAGGAATTTATTTCATTTCAAAATCACAGATTTTAAAAAACAGAAACGTTACAAGTCATTCTCTCAATCTCTTGTGTATGTTTCGTCTATTGTTTATAGTTTTCTCTATTCTTGTGAATTAAATTATTATTTGGAATATTATAGATTAATGCATTTTTGATTAACATTAATATACATTAATGAACCCTCTCACTGCATATCCCGAAATTTCCGTGGGTTCTTTTTTTCTGATGCATCCGGCTATTTTCGCAAGTCAATGGGTTTTCTTAGTACCTTTAAGACGCTGAATCATATTATACTAATAAAGCCCTGCATGTAAATAACAATTCGCTTTGTTCAACGGTATTTGAATATGTTTAAAACATATTTTAAAACATTGCATCTAAATAGCAAATTAAAATTTATGCAGTCAGAGGGTTAATAATTCATACCTTCGAAAAGATTGAACGTTTTCTGAACTACCATTTTCAAGAGCTCCTACTTTGACTCCAAACATGGTTTCTAAAAAAGTAATTAAAATATTATTTTATTGGTTTAAACTTGAATTTATTACCGTTTCATTGTGTAAGAGAACAAGCTTCATTTTCATTCAACCATTCTTCGTCACAAATCGTGAAAACGAGTTTTAAAATTAATTTGATCTATGAATCGATATATTTAATTAGGCAGTATCGAAATAATTAAGAAGAATTCAACGTGAAAATGAATTAATGGAAGAAATTGCTAAAAGACGTTAAGGAGAAGAAATAGAAATGTATATTTTTTTCAACATGTTCAGCGTGAAGTACAGATTTAAAAATACGATGTGGTGACCAAATGGAATTTCTTTTTGGTGATTATTATCTTAATTTTCTTCTCTTTTAGCGAGCTTCTTAATGGATGCCGCAATTATAGCGAGCTTGGCGACAAAACCGCACAGCCTTCTAGTCTTATGGGTTTGTTTTCAGGATTCTTATTATGTAACTTGCAATTCTTGTTTACTATTATTTTTCATTTGCAAAAAGTTCTTGGTTTAATTTGAATGTTCAATTTGCCTTCTAAATGCTTTCGGAATCAAGAAAAATACCTTCTTCAAAGACTATAAATTTATTCTGTTTGATTTAAGTTAAAGTACCAGAAGCAAATCTATAAAGCTCAACCATAAATGTCTTTTGATAGGGAGCAAAGTGTCCTCATTGTAACGTGCGAAGCGAGTACGTTTTCGCAGCAAACTTAGGAGGATTGTTACGCAATCCTTTTGGGGTTTGGCAAACGTTAGCGAGCAGGGGACAGTGCCCCGTAGTATTGTTTATTAAAAAAGATCAGATTTATCATGCTTGATAAAAATCATAATAAACATAAGTATCAAATAGTTTCAACAAGATAAAGTTTTCAGACTGGCATACTTTCTGAAATCTGCGTGATATAAAAATCCTAACGCATAGAATGTAAGACCCTACAGGGCAGACCGTTGGGCTTGGAGCTACCAAATGAGGCACATGGTTATTTCTTTGGTAGTAGATGCTCTTTAAGAAAGCGGTTTTAAGATTTTAATGAGATTATTTATTAGTTAAAAATTAATCGAAATGCTAGCATTTTAATGGAGCATAACAATGCATAAAAACTATTTTTGCACCATCCTAAAGTACAAAACATTAGCCAATCTTACATCATCCAAAAATCCAAATTTCAGTGACACCAATTTCATTTCAGTACATTCTCTCCAATTTTAATAAATTTTTAAAAATTGATTTTAAACACAATTTGTAACGATGCTTTGCATTTTTCTAAAATTAAATTCAAACCAATTTATTGTTCTATCAAATCTTTGACTCGAGTGCTTTTGCCTCTGTCAAAGTTATGATAAAGAAGAAAGTCACTTTTATTAACATAATAATATTTGTAAGCAAGCATTCATTTTGTAAATTGCTTGAAGTAAAAAACATTAATTGCAGCATGAAAAGCTGGTGAAATCAAGACAGACGAATCAAGCCCAAAACATTAAAATTCTACGATATTTCGAATTCAGAGGTTTTTAATTAATATTCATATGAATTTGATGTATTAACGTAAAATTTAAAAGCCATGCTAGGGGCAGTGAAATTGGACGTAGCAAATTTCATTCGCGGCCAGATGACGAGAATCACACCTAAGTCGGCTCACCATTTTTAAATTTGACTCCCTGTCATGTATAATACAGAACGCCGCCCCGTTGTCGAATTGTCATGAAAATATCAAAATATGGAAAAATACGTAACATCAATCTTATTGCTTTAAGTTGTTGGGTCGGCCACACAATACATGGTACTGTATTTTGCAGACGGAGATCGGACCGGATGAAGGGGGAGAGAAATTCTCACGATCGGTTTTTTTGCATTTCGAATATTATTTGTTGCGTTAGTTAAAAGAATATTAATCTGAGCGGAAAAGTTTAAATTAAAAAGATCTATAAAATGAGTTGTCAAACGTTAAGACAGCTTAATTTCGGCAGGAGTAAATTTTTTAAAAAACGTAAATTTTGGAAAAGTATTTTTAAGTTTTTTACAAAAAAGGGAGATTTTTGAAATTACACCTAAATGCGCATTATATAGTAGGGTATATATGGTTAAAATTTCTGAATGATATCTGTCTTATTTTTTAAAAAAATCAACTTTCAAAGATGTCGGAAAACGCCTGTAAGTAGGGGGAACACGGGTACATTCATGCACTTTTCTTTGGAAAGGTAAAAAATGATGTTACCAGCGGTAATAATTAGAATTAATACGCTATATTTATGTATTTATTAATCTAATATAAATAAGGGGGTGAGGTCGAATTCAGTCTAATTTTGGTCATTAATGACATAATAAAAAGTTCTTACGCTTTTTTCCCCCTAAAAATGGATTTGCGTCAATCTACCCCATACCAGGGTTACATTGATACACACGGAAATATCGAAAATAATGATGATGAATAGGTGTGGCATCAAAACAAAATTTGTTTTATCAATAAACTTCGGATTCCAAATCAATTTTTAAAAGTTTAAAAATTAACAAATTTTAATCTTAATCAAGATTCAATATATTTAATGAGACTAGAAAATGAAAATATAATGCTTCAGAAAATAATTTGTCTCTATAAATAATAAAGGGAAATAGGTTTGTATGGGTTTAAAAATATTTTGAGGAAGGGAATGTGTAGCTGGAAGCCGTTTTTCAAAATTTTAATCAATTAAAAATTCAGGGAGATTTTCGCGTAATTCCTCGATGACTTTCGAAAATAATGTAGCACAAAAATAATTTTCACACCATCTGAAAATGCAAAAAAAAAAAAATCTTTTCTATGATATTAATTAAGTTAACGTAGAATTTTTTCGCCAATTTTCTATAAATTCGTAAAAGCTTTTTTCAAACTTAATTTACAACAATGCTTTTCATTTTTGCAATGAAATCAAACTGTTTTCATTGTATCAATAAATACTTAATTGCGTGTTTTTCTTAGATCGTTCGTTTTTACGTTTTTTTCATTTCTGAAGACTATTTAGCATAGTAATTGCTTTTGAAGCACATTGATACATACACAAGACACGTATCAATGTGCTCCGGAGTAAATTGTATCAATCTGCCCCAAGAGACTTTTTTTACTTAAAGCAAGAGGTTACGAAAATTCAACGCTAAAAAACCTCAAAACTTAATTTAGCTTAGAAAAATAAATGTTTTTTAATTCCTTTGGAGTAGATTCCCTGGCAGAAAAACGTAACTAGTTAAAGAAATCACACAATACGTATTTAGAGTAGAATTTACTTCGACTAGAAGATTAGTTGTTTGATTCATCTTTAAATTAACTTTTGACTCAACATGGCCAAAAAATATACTGTGTGCTAAGGGTTACAGTGGAATATATATGAGAGGATGTGAACATCTTGAGCCATCATCTTATCATCAAAATTTAAGAACTGTATCAATGTTCCCGCCGTATCAATCTACCAGATCTCTCCCACTACTCTTTTATCCGTCCGAATTACTGGGGAGAAAAAAAAAATCTTACTCTAAAAGTCTTGTTCTGCAATTTCAAATGGCTTTGAAACGGTCAATTTTCAGAAAAAAGTGAATAAAATTAAGTTCGAAGTTATCATTGCTTTCGGTTATTTTAACTGAAAGCATTTTCCCCAAAGGGAAATTTTTTTAAAGAAGGGAACAATTCGTTTAGGCATAATAAATAAGACAAAATGTTAATTTCAAACTAATTTTTCAGAACGTTCTTCAGAATAGCAACCATTATAAAGAGGTTTGAAATTGTAGAACAATATGTTTAGAATAGTTTTTTTTTTTTTTTGCTCCTCGAATTCGCACAGATGAAAAATTTATTTTTTTCGAAAAAGTTGAAATTTTCAAAAAGTAAGGCATATATCATTCTGAAATTTTAACCATATATATCTTATTATACAATACTTACGTGAAATTTCAAAATTTTTGATCTTATTCAAAAAAAATTGAAAATACTTTTCAAACATTTACGTTTTTTAAAATTTACTCCTGCTTTAATTAAGCTATGTTAACGTTCTACGACTTATTTTATAGATCTTTCTACTACCTATAACGTTTTAATTTAAACTTTCCTTCTCAGATGAATAGCTTTTTATTTAAACACAAGAAACTGTTTGTTCGAATTTCCCTCCCCTCCTCCCTTATCTGGTCCGATCTCCGTCTGCAAAATAAAGTGCTATGTTTTGTGTGGCCGAATTAAGAACTTAAAGCAATGAATAAAGTGCAATTCGACTGGACTAAGCGTCGGAGCTCCTGTATTTATTGGATTTTTGGCAAAGCACTAAAACTTGTTTATAACAATATTGTAAGGACCCAAAAAAATATTGTTATAGACAGGTTATTGCTGTAGACAATTTGAGCATTTGGGCAGTCAAAGTTTATGTTCTAATATAATAACTAATTTTATTTCGTCTTTTATTTTATCTCACAGATACTCGCTGACATTGCATTTAATAAACTTTAAATTATTTGAAGTTCTATTAAGAACTTCAAAGTGAACATTTTAGTGAATATTTTAGTTAGCATTTTACTAACAATAAAAGTATGCATAAAAGGGAGATGTATGCATAATTGCATTTCTTAATAATATCAATGTTTTCAGCAATGTCTTCTAATGTCAATGTTTTACGCCAAGCCATATTAAATGCAAGACTTTGACACATCAGAGAAGAAAGTCAAGGAACAAGTGGTCAATCCGAAATGCTGACTGCGAATGAGTAGGTTCCTCAGTGCCCAGCCAGACAAAGGCAACAAACATCTACGGACATTCCAATCACTTGTCCCTCTCGCGACAAACTCCGGTTCCTAGCCTCCTTCCTCCAGTTCTCCTGTTACTTCACATTCATGACCATGGAATGTCGGTTTCCAGCTGGAAAAATTCTGTATTGTACTGTACCTGCTACCTAACAGGTAAAATTGCTGTTAGGGACAGGTGCATCTAAAAAGTGGCTATCATTGTAGGCAGGTTCTTAATACATTGAATTCCGCCGGTACTAAAGCAAATATCTTTATAGCTATGTTTATCGTTGTAAACAGTATCTTTACTGACCCAGTGAAGCAAGGTGTGTTTTTTAACTCGACAGTTCAGCGTTTCGCCTGTTTGTAAATTTGTTTGTTAAGCAGTCACAACCAAACGCGTTGTCCAGTTTTTCCAATTTGGCACGAAGGTTACTTAAGGTTATAAAATCAACTTTTTATAGGAATATTTTTTCGATTCCGTTTCAAGATAGTGACCATTTTAATGGTTTAAATGTTTTGGCGAGTCTATGGCGAGTTTGGCAACCTTAAAACATTTGAATCATTTTGGTAAAGGCGAAAATTTTGATTGATAATACTGGTAAAAGCAGAAATTTAATTATAACTCTGTAAAAACTATTGAAAGCAAATATTTCTGTAAATAATTCGCATAAAAATGAGAGACAAGCTCATAGATCCATGTTAAAAGTTGCTTTTTCCTGTTTAATTCTATATAATCTTGTTTTCCTCTTTCCGTAAAAGTTTCTTCAGCGATTCTACCAAGTTTCATCACATAAGATGAGAGTTTGTATGAAAGCAATTTAGATTCTAAAGGTATTGATTATAAAAAGTAAATTATGGCTCCCATAGCGCAAAAATGTCAATTAGTAAAATGTGTTTCTTACATTCATATATTCACATACAAAGTTGCACGCTTCTATCTGCAAAACTAACAGATTTGTTGACTTTGATACCTTTTCTACACCCTTGACTGCTATTTGATCCGCTCTTTCGATGAACTTTTCATGGACAATAGAAATATTTCAATAAGTTTTTTAAACGGCAGAATATGGAAATAACAATGAATTTATTAACTTTTGTTATATCTTAAAAATAGGGTGGGTTAAACGAAGTGTAGTTTTGGGTACCAAGGGCCTGATCTTCGAAACCGTGCAGAAATGTTTCAAATGTCGTATCATGAGAACCTTGGCAATGGATGGCATTTCTGCAAGGAATCTATGTAAAACTATCTATTTTTAATAAAAAGTAATAAAAATGTGTTTATAGAAAAAAATGACTTACCTAAATTTAACTTCAAACTCCTCAATAAACTGTAATGTGAAATAAAGTAATTTCATCATTAGATTGAACAATGAAGAATACTTACACAAGCTCATAGATCCATGTTAAGAGTTGCTTTTTTCTGTTTAATTCTATATAATCTTGTTTTTCTCTTTCCGTGAAAGTTTTTTCAGCGATTCTACCAAAAGTTTCATGTTATAAAAATACGACGACTAACTCCATTCTCGAGTGTAAAATTTACTGCACGTCTGTTCCAGTACATTTTTTATGTAGCTTCATTAATAAGTTAATGTATTTGCTTTGTAAATATGCAGGGAATAATATCTGTGCACAATATAAGCTATTGATTGCTTAAGTACAGCTTTGTAAGATAGTGTTTATGGGAACGAAGAAGGTACCTCCTCGAGAGACAAGCTCTGATGTCCAGTGTCCCTGCAAACTATGTTGTCTTCAAAATGAATGGCGATATTAGATAAACCTTTATAAACTGAGAGATGAAGAACAGATCTTAGATTTGTAGGGGGGTTGGGATACGAGGCTTACTGTTCGTAGAATTATTAGCACACCTGTTTGTTTCACTGCACTTTAACTGGATCTCACGGTCCTCTGGCATCATCACCAGCTGTGTTGCTTGCGTGTCTACCCCGTCTTTTTTGTGACGCCATCCGTTAACCAATGGCGAAGGAGCTGTTGCAGTATTTAAGGGAGATGTTCCACTTGATCATTCTCTCACTTTTTGTTATTATCTCACCGCGCGCGTGTCCATATGACTTAGTAGTTTAATTTATATTCTTAACTTAATTGTTCTTCTATTAAATGTGTTATCGTTCTAAACTTGTCTTTTTATTCCATGTCTTTTGCACTGTGTTACTATGAAGTTAACACTTCTGACGAAAGTGAGTGTAGTGTCAAATAAGGTATGAAGTATGTTGTTGATAATAGCTGGGATCTTATGACCCAACCATCACTCTGC
>BGPR01011109.1:0-33888 GCA_013235015.1 Araneus ventricosus
CATTTCTATTAAATCCATATATTACGTGCATAATATGATTGTTGTTAAGAGCTCAACTTGCAAAAACTTTAATCCAGGAAAAATTGTATTTGATAGGTCTCCACGAACTTCTCTATTGAATACAACCTTCTTAACCTATTTTAGAGGATTTAAAAATAATGATTTTGATTTACATGACAAAGAACATATGAGAGCAAAAAACACAAAATATTGAATATTTAGAATCAGAAGCATTAGTGAATGAACATCTTTTCCAAAACAAATTAGAATTAGGTTTAAACGAAGCATTGAATCAAAAAAGTCTAGTATATGTCAGAAGACATAATTGATCTTTCCCTTGACAAAGCTGATACACATCTTGAAAGATCATATAAAGTAACTCTACAGGGTGTCCCAAAATATAATTTACAAATGTGGTAGAGTCATTTATATTTCATTTGGCAAACTCATGAAAATGGATTGTAGTATAATACTAGCAAAAATAGGCATATAGAGCAAAAGGTTTACTAAATTATGAATACTTAACAACAAAAAAATTCTTTAGTATAGAATAAAAAATTTTGAAATAAGTCTTTTCCACTGCATTAGTTTTTCGTTCATCGAATACCCTAATCCAAAGTATATGCTCAATGATAAATAATGACAAAGAAAAAAATCTATTGCTATCGCCTTCAAAATTATTAACGGACATTAAAATTATATTTATTTTTATCAGTTTTAAATAGTTGATCATTTTGCTTTACTATTTTTCGGCCTAATTTCGCTCTTTATCCAAATATTTATTTTTTACCACCTGACCTCCTTACTCATTAAAATTCCGGTCGGCCGGTAAATGTTCGATAATCATTCACTGGCTATGACGTTAATGACCTTGCAGGATTAATTCACCACCATTTTTTTAAATGATGTTTATGTGTTCACCAATTTCTAAGTGAGATCTGAAGAAGCGAAGATCTTTAGCGCCAAGGGTGCTTTAGTTAACTGGTAAAGCTGGTAACTTTCTTAAAGTTGGTACAACATTATAAAAAGTTAATAAATAGTAGTTCTATAAAAAAATAAGTACTACAAGCAATAAAATAAAATAAATGCCTTCTAGAATTCTGTTATTTTTCGCATTACATCTCCATTTTTAAATCTTACAAATGGACTCTTAGGCAATGAATGTTACGATAGTGGGTCAAACTTTAATCCAAGAATCTTGTAGCTTCTACTCAGTTTCAGATTACAGTTGGATGAAATCTCGAAATAAACATTAGGAACGATGCAGGGCATTTTTTTTCTTCTTTTTCCAAGCATTCGAATACGAGATGTGTGATCTCTTATCTCTCGAAAGAGTATCTATTCCTGCGATATCCTTTAGAAATAAACTTAGGTGCCATACATGGGTTGGTGCAGAAGGAATTGAGAATAAAGATATATGCATAATAATTAAAGGAGAAATAGAATACATTCAGAAGAAGGATGAAATCATTATATCTAATTTCTAAAGATTCTTTACAATTTCGTATTGCGAAGAAAATATTCTGTCTGTTCAGTATCTGGAACACGCTAGAGATAAAACTGAAATTGAATTAAAATATTACTTTGTAATTTTGCCTGGTTTAGAGAGAAAAAAATAATTGAATTCTCAAAATGTTATTTCTAGGTAGCATAGTAACAACTACCATCGAGATTGCCTAACAGTGTTTCGATAAAAGGGAGATGTTAGTCCAAAGATTCTAACTGGTTGAAGAAATTTCGGAATGAAGTCTGACTAAGCGCTATTCTGATTTTTAGACTTCTTCTCTGAAACAGATATGTGCTACGATTTCAAACTAATGATTTCGATTTAGACGAAATAACTAATGTTAACTGACGATGCGAATTTGAATCTTGCTCTCACCGGTCACGTCTGTCATGTGAACTGGAATTGAAAATGTTAAATTCTTATATTGGTGTGAAGTATAATCTGAGAATGTCGATTCAGGTTTATTATGAGACAACCTATATATCCAGTGTTCCAATTGCAGTCATTCCAGTAATCCGGTCTTTAAAACGGCATGCTGATGTAATAATTCTTATTAATATTTCTAGAACTTAATTTTCCCCCCTATAACATTGTGACTACTAAATTAAGAAACATCTCGAAGAGGAGGTATTTTTTTCTTAGTAAACTTCCTCTAAAACTTATGAAGGCAAGTAAGATACGAAATTAATATATCCCTTAAAATTTGCAAAAAATAACATGCACTTTTAAAAACAATATTTTGAATTCAATAAAGATACAATATCGAGAATACAATTGCACTTTTATTAAACTTAGGAATTTTATAGAAAATTAAATATCTATAAAAATAATTGTTCAATTTAAATATTAGGAAAATTCCTCAGATTTGCACTTTTAATTTCAGATATGTAAAATAGATTTTCAATGTTAAAAAAATAATAAAAGGTTTTATTTTGGAATGATAGTTTTTTCAGTAGTGTGGACTATAATAACATACAGAAAAATTGTGAAAAAATATCATACCATGATATTATAGAAGTGAATAAAAATGGAATTTTTTATGATTTTTCTGATAATTAATTCTTAATCACCATTGTACAAATAAATAACTTCCATTTAATATTGTTTTATAAAAAGAATACGAGATAATTATACAAAAATGAATTAATACATATGTTTTCCTTTATATAATTTTTTAAACAAATATCATTATCTAAAAATTTATTATCATAAATATTAAAATACAATACTAAGAAAAATTTGGAAGTTGCGTATATAAGGGAAATATACCAATTGAAATTATAAAAGAAAAAAGCAAAATTTAAATAATAATTTTTTATGAAGAAATACGTGGGCGGATATATATGAAAAAAGATTACAAGCAGCAGCATTTGAAAAATAATTATTATGAAGGGAATAATTTTACCCCAGAGTGGTGACAGATGGCGCTAGTTGTCTTACAGGGTAGGTAGTGTAAGTCCATAGAAGCTTCAAGGAATTGAAATGGCAAGATGTTTAGAAAAATGGTCTCGTTAGGAGATGAGAGCAGTGATTAGTTTCTTATGGACAAAGAATGTGTCCACATCTGAAAGCCATCCGTTGCAAATGCCTTGGTGTGATCCTCCTGCATGGCAATACCAGGCCCCTTAGTACTCACAAAACTCAAGAATTGCTGCAAAAATTTAAGTGGGAAGTTTAGATTTACCCCCTATACAGCCAAAATTTGGCACCTAGTGATTATTTCCTTTTTACAAAATTGAAGGAACACTTTTCTGGAACAAATTTCTCTTCAGAAAATGATGTGAAAACAGCTGCCGAGAACAGGCTCAATGGGCAGGGACGTGATTTCTACCAAGGCGAGTTTAACATGTTGGTCCTGCGTTCAGATAAATGTCTAAATAGATTTGGTGATTATGTGCAAAAGTGATCGGCAAGTATGTCTCTTAACTCCCTTTTGTATTTTCTCTCTATTATTAATAAATAATTTTGTATTACCATTGTAAACTTTTTTTTAAATCATCCTCGTGAAAATGTGAGCAACATTTATCTTTTTTCAGCATCAAAAAAGTAAAACGTTATGATAATTCATTACCGATTATGATAAAGCATATTCATATTTCGTTCCTATTCGCATTTCACCTTGATTCCTGCATACATTTTCCATTTTACTTAAATATGTAATTTCTTCAAGCTATAGTACTTCCAACATATATACAAAGCTTTTGAAAACAACATCTGATTTCTTTTACTAAATGTAAATCCAATAAAACTCCCTAAAATGATTGAAAGACACAATCGTAAAAATAATATATTTGCATTTATTTTTTCAAATTTCGGGGCAGTGAAACAGAAAATCCGAGTCATAAGATTCACCGTCTTAAATTAAACTCCATTTCAATTGAGAAAAACCATTTCTTCTAAATAAATGCCCTGAAGTTAGATTAACTCTCTTTTCAAATAATGAATTTCCTTTCAATTTTTGCTACGAGATAATGCATTTCAATTTGAATTTCGGCACACAGAAACTTCCAATAACATTTTAAAGAAAATTTGTTTGAGCCAATTAAAAGTTTTATAAGTGGTAAGGAACAAAACAGAGAGAACTTCAAGTTTAGAATGATTGGATACAACCAAGTTTATTTGAATAATCCGTTTCTAAAGCAATCTGGAAGTCGGACAGCTCTATGCTACTTTAAAACGTTTTAAACGTTCTGTGTGGAAAGATGCCAAGGATTCCTCAGAGATTAATTTAATGTAAAGTCAAGGGAGAACGAAACTTTTCTTTTATGGCTCAAAGGATTTTGAATATCCCTTGTTGCGTGCTTTCCAAACATTAATTTATCTAATTTACAATTTTTCCTTATTAATAAATATTGTTCCATGTAAAGTCTTTATTTGAAAATTCCTTTCCTTTAATCTTTTGGTTTGAAGAAAAGCAGAATTCTGGAAATAAAATTTGTTATTATTAGATATTTTATTGTTTTCTAAATATTTAAAACTTTAGGATTTTCCAGAAGTCTGTTAGTTTTCGAATATGCGAAATCCAGTCGTTAGTGTTGGATTTGTTTTAGTGACAGAAGCACTTTTTAGTTTGCGTAAGCTAAATTAGCTCGCTAAAGTGCCATAATTACTCCTTCAAATCCTCCTTTCTTTTTATTTTGGTCTTGGTTATCGAGGTCTACTTAATTTCTGTGTAGAGCTCTCTAAAGTTATTCTTTTTATTCCTCATTTAAATGACTTAAAAAAAATCTTCAAAATGTTTACTATTATCGTTCACGAGTTAGAAAAGCCTTCCGAAATGAAATTTATTCTTATAAACGTTAATTCCTTTAATTATCTACTTGCTTGAAAATACTTTAAAATTCTAAATTTAATGCATAAATCTGTTATCAAGTGCAAAATGTAATCTAAATAGGCTTATTTAAAAAATTACCAGTTAGAAGCTCATTGACAATGCTTTCCATATTCCGAGTTTAATTTTATTTTTCCATTTTAATAAGTATCTGTGTTGACTTTATTGCGCCCATCTATTTAAATAAACGCGAAATGCAAAAATAGCTTGCACTCTATAGAAATGGAAACCCGACGGTGATTCCGTATTTGGTGTTGAACAAAGATTCTACGTTCGACCCTTTTCCCTTGGATGGTTTTATTTTCCAGGATAGTGAAAGATTCAGTGCTCTATAAAATACATAAGTTATATCTGTTATATCATAATACTGATTGATGCATTTAAATCCAACAACCGAAAAGATTTTCTTCAAATTTTTATCGCAAATACTATGAAGAATAAGGAAAGTTTTGGAGAAGAGGAAGTCTCAACCACTGGACCGATTTCGGCAATCTTTATTTCATATGAAAGATCGTGACCCCTAGATGCATAATAAATGGCAGAATCTCCACCTCCATCCACCATTTTCAAGTGAAATTGCAAAATCATTACTTCACTATACATTCTCTATGGGGAAAAACCTTTATTTCCCCAGTCTGAACGACTGTACCGATGTCGTCAATTTTTTTCGCCAAGTCATTTTTACTTTCTCGTATACGAAGTATACGAGAAGAGAAAGTATTGTAATCGCCAAAAAATTCGAACTCGAGATTTTGACGAATCTCCACGTTTTAGACCTCCCTGAGTCCGAAAAATACAATTTTGGAATTATGTCTGTCTGTGTGTCTGTGAACACGATAATTCGAAAACTGTTAGAGATATAGGGATGAAATTTGGTATGTGAACTTGACACATAATTTATAGGTTTCTATCAAATTTTGGACAAAATCCGTCCAAGGAAAGTCTGTCTGACCGCGGTCATGTGAACACTATAACTCATAACCTTGAATAGATAGATGAATAAAATTTGGTACACAGTTTCATCATCATGAATGTAGGTCCGTATAGAATTTTGGGCCAAATCCGTCAAAGGGTTGACTGTCTGTCGGTCTGTATAATCGCATACTTGTAAAAATTATATCTCCTAAACCCTTTGGCTTAGATAAATACAAATTGATATGACGTTTGCTAATATTAATTATAGATCTGTGCTCAAATTTTGTTTCAATCCATTGAAAAAAAGATGTTCAAATTGTATATTTGGTTCAAAATGCACATTGCGACTGTGTGTTGGCGAGCGTTTCGCTTATTTTACTCAAGTTAGTATAGTTGGCTTTTAACCTTGGCGGTCTACGAAGTATTGTAGCTTCGGATGCGCTTCGGAAATTATGGCAACCCCCTGAACCCGAAACTTCGTTCTGACATTCTTCAGATGGAAGGTATGATATTTGTAGTAAGATTTCGATCTCAAAAACTTTAAATAAAGTTGTGGTACCTCAGCGCGCGTAAAAATTGAGAACTTACGCAATTTTTTTAATTGTTATCATTTTCCTTTTACACATAATCATAAAAATGGGCTTAGGTCATTTTTAAATTATAATGACTCAGAGATTAGGAAGCAAACGGGACAAATAATATACGGTACGTATGGCAACCCTAGTTAGAGGGAAAATGACACCTTTTTGGGAAGTATACGAGAAAGTGTAGAGGAGACCACTCCCGCTGGTTCCACTTTGCAAGCTAACCAATCAGAATAGTCCACATTTCTTGGGCAAGTTTAAAATTTGAATTATTTTTTTTATCCAGATTTTCACTTAATGATAACATTTTAAAGTTGCACATTTTCTTATTAAAATTCTTTTTTATTTTATTCATGAGTCATACTAAATTTAGATGTATTTTTGTAATTATTCATCATTATTTTACTAAAGCAAAATCAACCTGATTTAAATTCAGATTAAAGCAAAATAAAAATTTCCTGAGTTTTTAATTATGCCCACCAGTGTATGCTTATTCTTACCATAACTGGTCAAAGTAACCGGACCGGCTTTGGGTCCAAACTTTATTTTCCCAGATTGAATGTAAAAGAATATATATATATATATATATATATATATATA
The DNA here is from genome assembly GCA_013235015.1 of Araneus ventricosus. Taxonomy (NCBI): domain Eukaryota; kingdom Metazoa; phylum Arthropoda; class Arachnida; order Araneae; family Araneidae; genus Araneus; species Araneus ventricosus. The sequence continues at coordinate 6,938 of BGPR01011109.1, forward strand.
TATATATATATATATATATATATATATATATATATATATATATATATATATATATATTTTAGTAAGGAAATATTCATCAAAGTAACTTTAAAGAAGAATTCAACAAGAATTGCTTTTGTCCCTGTTTGTAAAGTCATCGTCTTCACAGGCAGACGAAAACCATTACGCGTGTTTTATTGACGTTGAATCTTATATAATATGTCAATCACATATATCATATCAATCAAAAATATTATCTTCCTACCATTTTGTGTTATAGTCTTCATAGTCCCCATGGGCGGGCACTAGGAGTTCGTGAAGGAGAATAATTAAGCAGACTCTCGCTTCCCTGATGGGCATAGTAATAAGGTGGATTGAGTTCCCCTACTTCGATAATGAAATATAGCTCCTACGGGATAGTTTGGGCCGTGGCCTGTGATGGCTATTAAAACAGATATTCAGATGGTCCCGGGTGTTAAGTCAGGGCGGGGGAACTATTTTGTGGTTATCATCTTCACAGACAGATAGACATGCATGCGGTAGGTGTATGTGCATCATTTTTTCTGATCCCATAATCTTATAAGGCAATAAATATTTCTCCCTGCCAAAATGACACTTCGTGTTAAGTAACAGTTGATTACACGTTTTTATTAAAATACACAAAGGAAAAGGAAATTAATATTGAAAAATTAATTTTGCGTATTTGATATAAAAATTCACGAGGTCAAGTTTGAAAAAAGGTTATTATGATATTCGAAATTTAATTAAAAGTCTACAACAGGTCATTGTACGTTTAGTGTTAATCTAAACTAACCTTGAAACAGAAATTGAAACAACACGCACGAGGCCAATTTATGTTACATATTAAGATATCTTACAACTCAGTTATAGGTTTTTCGAACGACAGTGATTAATGTAATTCAAAATGAACAACAGGCAGAGCTTAAAACGAGTAAATCTCTAAAAGATGCAATCTATTTGGTTCTAAACGTAGTTTCAAAGGATAAATTAATTCTTCACTTTTAAACTTAAGATCTCCTAAAGGAGGCTTAAAGAAGGATTGCATAGATTTAAAATAGTAAGGCTTAAAGGCAATAAACAAGCTATCGTGTGATAAATGCTCCTTGATTAAATTTCTCAGTTTCTGTTAAACGTCTTTAAGATGCACAGTGCTTTTATTTTTATGTTGTTACTTCCAATAAATTTGCTGAGGAATTCTGTCAATGATTAGATTTCAACTTCTTCTCACTCAAATCATGTAAAATTTCAGAGACTTATATAATAGGGCGGGCCGAAAAAGTCGAAGTTTCTTAGATCTTTTTACGGTAGTGCGGAAAACTCCCATCATTAAAAAGTGTGCAAAATCTTAAAACTCTGAATTGATATCTTCTGTCGCCTCAATGGGCAGAAAGTTGTGAAAATTGGACTAAAAATGGTTATAATTCAAAAATTAGTAAAAAATCACAGGTTTTGTTGATAGGTTTGAGAATGCTTAAAAGTTACTATTTATCAATAACAACACCTTTACAAAATTTTAGAATTATAGGTGTATATTTTCTGCCGCCTCAACGGTGCTGAATTTTGGAAATTTAAGGCGAATTTTTAAATAAACACACGTTTTCCTTACATCATTAAAATGCGAATAGAAACTTGATTCAACCTTTGAAACATACAAAATTACAAAAGCACTATTTTTTGTAATAATTTTGGACTCAAATTGTGACATTTTTTTTCTGGATTTTAGTGTAGCTCTGATAAATCCATCCCTGTTCTGCGCTCCAACTCTTTTTCTGGAGGCTTCAGTGACGAGTTTCACAATTCGCTCAACTGCGTGCGTGTGTGAAGGAAATTTAAGAAAGTCTCTGCCGCCCATCCCAAAATAGCCCAGTTTAAAAGGAGCTAGAACAAAAAAAGTCGCTTCAGGATTAAAGAGTTAAATTATTTAAGAGAAAATTATTACTAAAGTCGCATTATAAATGATGAATACTGTTGGAATTGATCCCTCGGTAACCGCCAAAGGGTGTGCAGTAACACCTATGACGCCAACGGAAACTGTCAATAGCAAGAAATCAGAATGACACATGCTGTCTCGAAAGGAAAGACCATCAACAATAAAGGAAATTTTGACTTGAGCTTCCGAAAACGGCCTCAATAAAGGATAGCAACTAATCGCGCGTAGGAGTCAAGGCAACATCTTTAACCTGCATCGGTCCGCGAAAGTGGCTAACAGCAACATACATCCTATCCAGCAACTTGAAATTATTCAGCGTCTTCTGTAAACAAATCATAGAGCTATCATCTGCATAACAACCATAGTCAAATAAATGGATATTCTGTTTCCAATGGAGTTATTTCGGCTCATCGCTCACATAATATTAAGTTCTTTAATTTCAAATGTTTGTTTCTGTAAGATCTTGTTTGGTATAACTTATCCAGAAGTTGATTGAGATAAATTGTTTTAAATTTATGCAGGTATTAAAAATATTTTATGAGTTATAATTGGAATTTTAATTCAGTTACATAAAGAGACTTAAACATAACTTTAATTCAAATTTAAATCAGAACATTCTTTGTACGCTTTTTGTTTAAGATACCTTTTGGTATCATAAATCAAGGACAGAATGTTCGTGTTTTAAAAATAAGTCATTTTGTGGAAAGGAGTATTTTGTTAATTCAAACTTCAAAGAAACCAAAAAATTATCTCGCTCTCTCTCTACATATATATATATATATTAACAAAACATCTATTCTATTATGTGTATATATCTTATCTTAATATAAATAAAAGTCATTGTGGGTATGTATGTATGTACCTATGTTCCACATCTCCTCCTAAACCACGGCACTGATTTCAATCAAACTTTGCACACTTATTAATTAAGACAAGGAGAAGATTACTGTCAACTTTTCAAAGTCCAAAAGTTAATTAAATAGTCAGTTAATTAGAAATTAACCAAAACAGTTTTTCCACCGTAACTTCGGAGCAAATTGTCCGACAAAAATTATTTTTTTACTATCTTAAAGTTCAAACTTTTACCTTTTCAATGATACTAATTTTATTTTTCTAACATTTTCCCTTCGATTGTTATTAATTTTTTAACGTTCAATAATTTTTAAATCGCGCAGACGATTGTGAAATAACGAAGATTTATAGCTATTCCGTTCCTAGACAACGGTTAGACTTTGAACTAATTTACCTTTATTTCTGAAACTTTTGCTTATTTTTATAAATATCTATAATATAAAGCAGAAAATACATGTATCTGTCTGTCTGTCGGTCACAAGAACTCCTCCTAAACGGTGAACCGTAGCGACATGAAATTTGCACACTAGATTCTAGAGAACATTTCTAGGTCAACGGTGCTATCTTCAACTTTCGGAGTTAATTAGTTCTTAAGATATTTAATTAAATAACGAAAATTAGCCGCTGTTAAGCCTAATGCTTAGACGTTTCTTGCCAATAACTTCTGAAATATTTATTAGATAATAATTATTTTTATGCGATTTTAAAGAGCAGAAAATTATCTTTTTAATGATATTAATTCCATTGCGATAAAGTGTTTTCTCTTATTGTTATTAAGGTTTAAAAATATATTTTGAACGCAATTTCTAAAGATAATTTTTATTCTTGTAGAAATAAATTCAAGCCAAATTACTGTTTCTCGTGCGTGCTTTTTCCAGTGTTAAACTTAATATAAGAAAATTGTTTTCTGTGAGCATAAACAACAAAGTAGACTTTTAACTTCCGGTTTCCGGTAGTCATATCATTGACTGTGTAACCGTATTAAAAATACGGTTACACAGTGATCCAATGACGTTAGTGAATTGTTCTCTCGATGTTTTGTTTAATTTTCACAAATTTTTAACTGATCCTAATGAGTATGTCTGTTAGTCCGGTTCCTATCGTAGGAAGACGAAAAAGGAATGGGAAAAAAAAGATGTTCTAACGTTCTATCTGTCACAAGAACTCCTCCTAAATGGAGAATAGTCTTGACATAAAATTTCCAGGTGCCATTCTGGGGTCCGTTCTTAGATTAATTCTAATTTTTCGAACTTTAAAAAATTACTTCCTAAGATATTAAATTAAATAACGAAAACTAAGCCAAGTTTCGGCGTTTTATCTCAGTGTTTCGTCAATAATTTCAGAAAAAAATATATTGCATGTAGATTATTTACATACCATCTTAAAGAGCAGAAAATTATCTTTTTAATGATTTCAATTTCAATTTTATTCGTTCTTTTTCTTAATTTAATAAATATTTCAAATTTATTTCATACACAATTTGTAACAATGCTTTCTGTTATTGTAATAAAATTCAAACCATTGATCGTTTTATCAAATCCTTTATTCCGGTATTTTTACCATTGTGAAAGTTATGATAAAAATATTGTTTTCTTTGAATATGAACAGAAAGGCAGAAATTTTATTTAGGTTTTATTTCGTAGCATATACCTGTTTCAGTATGTTTGCACCACAACACAATGATTTTAATTACTCTCTTTCCGCGGTGCTTCATTGAATTTTACAAATTTTATAATGATCATAATGAGTGTGTAAAATCCTTCAAGATTGTTGATCCCACTTCCTACCGGAGGGAGAGGGCCTAAGGTGAAAAAGATAGAACAATATGAAGGGTTTTTTTCCGGTCAGTGACAAAAACACTAAAGATAAGAGAATTGTTGTGCGGATAATGGCAAAAAAAATCGACGGGAGGCTGTCTCTGCGAAACGGCCGCTGGGTTTGAGGGGCATAGACTTACTTACCTTACTCAACTGTGACTTTCTGTGTCTAAAGTTGTCCTATGTGACTAAAGTAGCTCTATGTGACTTTGACCTATGACCTATGCTCTATGACCTTTCTCAGTTAAATGAAACTAAATCCAACTCAACTCAATTAAATCGTTGGAAAGGACAGCTCAATTAAATCAACAATTGTTAATAATAATTAATTAAGGGCAGTTAATTAATCGATCACTCAACTATGACTAAAGTAGCTCTATGTGACTTTGACCTATGCTCTACGACCTTCCTCTGTTAAATGAGTTAATCCGAATGAATTAATTAATCTGAAATGAATTAATTATTGATCTGTTAAAATCCAGTTAATATACCGCTCACAACCGATGCGTTCCCGAGCGTCGGTCGCTGTGACGTCATCAAAATTCTTCGTGATTTTCACCAATTTTGCAAATCGACTGTGACTAAACCATAATCACAAATTCTAAAATTCTGTTTGCACTCTTCAATGTCTACCTTTCTCTGTTACATGAATCTAAAATCAACTCTCTATGTTATTTGGTTGAGGAGCTATAAGCGTTTAACTTTACCACGAAATTTCGACGTAATTCAACAATTTTTGAGTAATATTTCGCTTGAACTTAAGATCGATGAATAAATTGCCAAATGTAATTGGATAGTCTGCATGCGCGCGCGTCGGTCGCTGTGACGTCATTAAATTTTCAGTGATTTTCACCAACTTTGAAGCTCGACTGTGACTACACAGTAATTCCAAATTCTAAAATTATTTTTGCAATCTTCAATGTCAACCTTTCTCTGTTAAATGAAACTAAAACTCTCTATGTTATTTGGTTACGGAACTATAAGCTTTTAAAAATATCACGAAAAGCGTCATAATTTTTTCCTTTCCCGCACCAAATTTTTCACCATTAGATCACTATGAAGAGACGTAAGTCTACGTCAAAATACAAGATATGAAAGAGTTTCTGCTGTTGCCGTAGCAATGATGGGGAGGGGAAAAATGGAATACGAAGGACTACGAGATTCTTGCCAGGTGGTTCAAACTAAGGAGAGAAAAAGAAGAAGGGTGTTTCGCTGATGGTTCAAAGGGTCAGCTCATTAACGAAAATTAACGAAAGACGCTCCCGCGGAAAGTGTTTATAAGTACTTGAACTGGAAAATATGTTTTATCCCAAGCTACGCCGGGAATATCAGCTAGTATAAGATATAAAACAACAAAAACAAAATTTTGTAAAAATACAAAAATTAAATTACTACACAAGTGCAAGAAAAACCATATTAAAAAGAGAGAAAGCTATCGCGCAAAAGCTGCGTCAACAAACAAGCAATATATCAAAACATAAGAAACAAAAGACAAAAAAATTAAAAAACGCAAGAAGCAAAAGACAAAAATTTAATAATTGGAAAAATATCATGGCCAGTCGCTCGTCAGGAAGTTCACAGTTAGTGCTTTTTGAGGGGATAGCGACAAAAAATTTTACGTTTTCTCGTATGTCGCTAGCAGAAAAAAGCACATATTAATATCATAGGTGGGCTTCTCTTCCTGACAAGCGGCTTGCCATGATATTTTTCAAATTATTAAATTTCAGTCTTTTGTTTCTTGTATATTTTTGATTTTTTTGTCTTTTGCTTCTTATGTTTATATACATATATATTTAAATCTAATGATTTTATTAGATATCCTGATATTGAAAAACATATTAAAGAATTGCAAACAGATTTTGTAATAGTCTATATAGACAAAGTGCCCAGTAATTTTAATATAATTCGTAAATATTTAAAAAAAAAATACTTAATGATCATATTATTAATAGTGATATTTATAAAGAGACAAAATTAGGTTAAAGAGAAATTTCTAATAGAATTTAAGCCTTCCATAAAAAATTGGGAATTAATTATATTAATAAAGTTTATCCTCACATCTTTCTTACAGCAAAATTTCACAAGAGTCCTCTTAAATTTAGAAGTGTTACTAATGGCTGCAATACTTATATTACGAAATCAGGCAAACTCTTTCAAAAATACATACAGACAGTAATAGAGAATTTAAATAAGCAAAAAGATGCAATTATAGTAAATAATAGTGTAGAGATATTAAATGTAATTAAAGATGTAGAAATAACTAGTGTACATACTTTTGACTTCCAGGATTTATTTAATAGTATAGATATTGAAGATTTAACTAATACCCTAGTAAATATACATAAATATTATGATCTTGAAAAAGATATTAACATTAATAATTTTAAAAATCTTATTAATCTTGTTCTAAAAGAAAATTATATCTTTTTTGATAATAAGATTTTCCATCAAATTAAAGGATTACCTCAAGGAGGCCCAGCTAGTAATAGTTTAGCAAATATTTATCTTCACTACTATGAGAAAGATTTGACTAATTATAGCCATCGTATATTATTCCGCTATATAGATGATTTAATATTATTCAATAAAGAAATTGGCCTTAAGCCACATATTGACTTCTATCCTGATTATTTAAAACCTATAAAAACTAATGACAATGAATTAGCTGCAGAATTTTTAGATCTAGATATTAAAATCATAGATAATAAATTAGTAACATATATCTTTGATAAAAGAAATGCATTTAATTTTCAAATTAATAAATTCCCTTTTTGGAATAGTAATCTTAGCATTTCTGTCTTCAAGAATTTAGTAAAAAATTATATAATTAGAAATAATAATTTAGTAACAGACATTGATATTAGAATTAAGAACATAAGAAATTTTTACTCCTTTGCCCAGGATTATGGAATGCCTATAGGTTTTCTAAGAGCATATATAGATAGGAAATATTTAGGTCATTTAAATTAAATCAATCATATTGGTTTATAAAAGAATATTTTTATTTCTTTGTTAGTGAGATAGTGTTTTCACTTATTATACTCGTAATGTGTAGTTTTATTCAAATTTGGCTATTGAGTTATTTGTTTCAGATTTATTACATAGATGGCGCCAGGATCTTTCAAGTGAAAATTTCCTTTTTAATAGACATTTTTAACTATTTTCTAATATTTTCTAGATAAATAAATGTATTACAATTTTTAATATAGTTTTGAGAATTTTAATATAGGTATCTTACTAATTCATCATATTAAAAATTAATTATATTATTTATTCAATTATGCTGATTCATGGTAAGATTTTTGGTTGTGGCAACATGTGATGCCAATATGCATAGCGGGCTATATTGAAAGAGATGAATTCTGGTAAGTTTAAGAGGAGACACAGATTAGTTTATGTTTAATGTAAAGTATGGGTATTTTATTGAATTATATATTTACTGTCTTTAGTGCAATATAATGATATTTACATATTTTATCCTGAATTTTAGTCGTTTCAATATAGTCATGCTTTATAGTTAGGGTTAGTATAAGACTTTTCTTTCTAAATTCTTTCATTTTAGGTAAATTACCCTGTCTTTTTTTTAACAACAATAATAACAGGGATGGTTTGTACAGCAAAATTAATTTAACCTGGCTAAAGCTTGTCCACAGCCAAGCTGCTATTTTAATTGTTGAAAACTCCATTTACTTGGATTGCCTATTTCATTATTTTTAATAACAACAGTGTTCTTTCACTTGTTGACATATAATGTTTAAACTTGATTTTTGTTTATGGTACCATTAGTAATTTCAATTTATTAGATTTTATTTAAAATTGATGTATTGTTCAAATAATGACTTTTTGATATAGGATTTAATTCTTGTTTACTTTATTTCTGTATGATTATATACTAGTTTTATTTGGATTTATATTATATATATATATAAATACTAAATAAAAAAAATGTTTTGAAATCAGGTCAACGACGAAAGAAACAAATTCGGCAATAATAGAAACGTATTGTTACAAAACTATTTCTGTGGGTGTATGGTGTAAACAGTCCAACACGCAGGATAATGGAGAATGTAAGTTTATTCACAAATATGCAGGAAAACGCGTAGCACAGGTAACAGGAAACAATAGATCTTGCACAGATTGGCAACGTGAACAGGCAACAATCCACAGGTAATAACAATTAAGCACTTTGATATTTAGCAACACAAACAGTCAGCAAATAACTAATAACGACAATAACAGCACTTTCAATAGTGCTGAGCTCACCAGCTTCCTAGCTCGCTCTGCAGACGAAGCTCTAAAGTAGTTCCAGTGGATCAACATTGCTCCTTTTGATCCAAACGCGGTCCTTATATACTCTCTCCGACAGTCCGTGACGTTACATGGAGTTTTCTCGTATATTTAGCTGTATTCCCTTTCCTAATAGAGATATCGAGAAAAGGGTCGCATTTTCTGGAATCATCTATTTGTTGCCAAGGTCGTCAAATCGCCAAAATGCTCGTCAAGTTCATCGCCAAGGTCAGGGGTTCAGGAAAGGCTGATGCCCGTCACTCCATACCTACCCCTGTAAAACTCCCTTCCCAACTATAAGACGAGCGAGGCAGGAAAGCGACATTACATCTTTGCAACAGTATACTTAGCTGCAATAAAGAAGCAATTAACTTCGTATCAATTATGCAGTTAAACACGAAATATTTGCATAATAAAATTCGAAATATTTTAAATAACAGCATTTTTATTTCATCGATCTCATTTTCCAGTTTTATACAGGATTACACTATTTATGAATTTTGCTACTTCTCGCATATATTCTGATTTTGCTGCAGAAAGTATTTTTACATGTTTTAAAGCAATATTGTGTTGTAAAACAATTTTTTTTGCATGTTTATAGAACAAAAATTAAAAAACGACAGTCATTGCCATATAATATTAAAGACTTTAATTTAAATTAAAATTTTCAAATTAATACATTTAGATGAAATCATGTTGCTTATGAAGTTAAAATAATCCAATATTCTAAAGAGCGCAAGCGATCAATTAGAAATAAAAAAAAAACAAGAAACAAAACTTTTAGGATTCATTTTTGGACCAGTTGAAAAAGGATAATTAGGTTTTGAAAAATCTCTTTTTCAATGAATTATACTTCCTATGGTAAATTTTTCATCAAACGAAAATTTTAAAAATTATAATAATTTTTGATACAGCATTTATATTCAATTGCCTTTTTATTAGAAAGCTAAATAAAATTGTATTTATGAATTTCTAAATTTTCATTTCATTTCATTTTTAAATTTCTCTTTCATCTTAAAAAAGAAAACACCATATCGAAAGTTGTTACTCAATTCATTCGTTACATCTTTCGCTTATTCGTTTCGTTCGCATTCTTTTGCATTTTTCGTTTATATTTTTATTCAATTAATTTTCTATTACTATATTTATATGTGCTTTATTGAACCAACATTTAAAGAATAAAATTATTTATTATTATTTATTTAATAAATGAATTATTTCACAAAACTTTAAAAGATTCCAATTTTTCTTCGTGCTTGGCACGAAAATAATTTGATTGGAATGCTGGCTAAATCGAACCTGCTTGTTAAACTGATTAATCTGTTTTTTGAATTAGATAAATTTAAAAAGAACATTTTTGTTTTAATACCTAATTAAAAATCTAAAGAAATATCCAAAGGTACGCTTTCGTTTTATTTTTAGTTTTCTATTAGATTAATCACACATATGTTTTGTTACGATTGCTCCTAAAAAGAATTGATGATATTCACAAAGCTTTTGAATTTCGCTCTATTTCATAGACACTAATCATCAGAAATAGGTGAATTTTTGTAAAGCAGTGTTTAGGTTGTCGTTTAATTGATTGACATCAAAAATTAGATGGATTTCTGATGGAAATTTGTTTTAAAATTAGACTTCAATAACTGATAAAAATTTACAATAATATTATATTAAATATGAAAAATTATGCTGTTTTGATTTTGCGTTATGCAATAATGTTGCGTGCTGTAAGAATTATATTAAACGATTTGTAATATCTATCATTATGTCGAAATTAAAGCAGAAAAAGGGTTTTATTAAAATGCAAAAGAAATTATCAAAAGTCTGATGGTCAAATCAACAATCGAAAAAGCTAAGGCGTTGATATAATACTCCTAGTAAATTGAAATTTTAATCACATTCATATTATGGAAAATCTGCCAAATTTGGATTTTGGTAAAGATTGGAGGGGCATCTTAAACTCAACTATATTAAATATTTGGGCAGAAAAGTGGTTGGCAACGATAAAAATATGGTTGATGGGATCATCTTTTAGAAAAAGTGTTACTCAGTTGCAAGTAGAGAACACGCGTTCAATTTAGATATTATCAATTAAATATTTTAACAGAAGATTAATAGTCCTTAAGCTGTTTTAAAATAAGCAGTAAAATATATCATTATGTCCTCAGAGAGGAAACTTATTTGGCTATAATTTACTATAAAGGTTTTATGAAAATAATTTAAGTATAAGATTAGATGAATTCTTTTCTTTATTATCCAAAAGTGACTCAGATTTAATCACAAACCAACAGTAGTCCAAGTTTGACTGTTTAAATCAAAGGGAGTCTTATCCTGAACTAGAGGAATAGCCAAGAAACCAGCTGTAATTATTAGTAATGATAATAAATTGGAACAAGGCAAAACATAAGCGAAAAAAAGTTAAAGTGTATTAAAGATGTCAAATGTTGGTACCGAAATAACAAGAACTAAGACTGCGTGGTTTTGTATCATATGAAATGATGCAGCGCAAAAAATGTCTTATTTGGGTTCCTAAATTGCGTGCTGATATAAATATTTGAATTAGAAAATACCTTTGCTTTATTTGTGCTTAAAGAAATATTTTAAGAAGTTAATTGCATTGTTTTACACATAAATACACATAAAAACTATAAAGACTATTTCATAATTTCAGATTATATTGAGGCACCTGAGTTGTCTATTGGCAACATTTTTAAAAACTTGAATAAGCTTGAGAATTTTTGAGACGCTTGTTTTGCATAATCCTACAGCAAGCAATTATTATTCAATTTTATTTAAAATCATACTGTTTAGAACATAAGGGAAAAAGCTTTGACAATCCATGGTCACAGAACACGCAAGCAGTTTTGTTATAAGCGTAATTATTTTAAATGTTAATTTACATACGATATTTTTCGACATTATTGAAGTTTCCCCATTACTCCATCTCTATACTCCAAAAGATTATTTAAAAAGTGTATTCGAAACATCATTTTTTAAACATTTACGTATTCATATTTTAAAAGCGTATTTCGATAACGACTTATGCTTTAATTCCCAATTTAACGATTAATATTGGTAACGAAGCATCAGCATCGTGGAGTGCTTTAAAATAAATTAGTTGGAATTTCTAAATCTTGCCTGCCGAAAGAAAAATTTAACCTTAAAGCTGGTTCAAGCGTTGCAATTTATCAAAGCGAGAAATCTAATGAATATCTGGAGTGGCGTGTTTGCTAACATTGCTGAATTTTTATTCCAAAGATGCATTAAATTAAGTAAGTGTTTGATTAAATGCAACATGTTCAGAAGATTTAAAATGGACCTTTGCTTTCACTGCATATTAAATTAAAGTTTCTGCAGGATAAATATTCGGTGCTTCTAAGGATCTTATTTAGGTCATTAAAATATCCTGGAATAGTGAGTTAGCAATAAATATGTTTTAAGAATCCTCTTTAATTTAATTGCTTTTGTTTCAATTCGTAAATCCCAAAATGAAACTATACGCGAATTCTTTGCAAAATTGCTTGATTATGTTTCTTTCTTTTACCACTTATGTCTCTAGTTGTTTTAATGCATTTTAATGCTCAATAGATACATAAAAAATAATTAAAAAAACATTCGAAAAGCACTACTAAATGTGAACTTTTCTAAGTTGCTCCGTTCAATTAGTTTCAAATTCAATTCTATAGATGAAAGTAAAGCAGAAATTGGCTGAAAGAAGTGTCTTGATCGACTGAGGGCCGCAGTGGCCTAGTGGTAAGGTCTCAGCTTCGGGTCCGGATGGTTCCAATATCGAAACCAGATTCCACCGAAGATCCGCCGTGTATGTGGGGCTGCTGCACGTTAAATCAGACGTAGGGCGCCAAACGTCCTCCCGCTGGCGTGGGGAGGAAGTTTAAAGAGGGTTTAGAAATGTTTTAAGGCCGGGCATTCACTTCACAGACAAACTGTATATTTTGGAACGCGAGAAGGAAAAAGCGATAAAAATCTATGGAAATGAGCCAAACGGCTTGCCATGGCTGGAATCCGTCTTTACTGAAATCGGGACGAAAAATCAGAGGGACCCTGAAAGAGACTAGCGAAAAGAACAATGCCTTGCGTAGATTGCAGTCTCGCTTCGAGGGTAGCCTAAATTAAAATCTGCTGACTGGGGAAAAATCGAAGAGCGATTAACAAGTAGTTGTAGAGAGGGAAAGAAGATCGCTCCCCCTTCCTTCGTTTTGATCTAGCGTCCTTTTAAATACAAGTGAATGGCGTGCCTGTATTTTTTAATTAAAATGGGTGGGGAAAAAACGGGCTTAGGACAAATGGCATGGCTATACTTCAAGTTAATGACCGACTTAAGAGTTCCATCATCTGACCGCGTTTCAAAATTACGAGGTCCATCGCAAAATTGCCTTCGTGGTGCTTTAAAACGGGACATTAGTTAACTAAGCTAAACTGAATTGAAATTTATCGACTGATAATGCTTCACACTCTGTTAGGAGCGGTCGATCTGTCAGATCCCTTGGGAATGTTTTGGTTCCTCCTTGAAATCAGTTTTGTGGATTTGTAGCTAAGTATCTCCGTAGGCCCTACAGGAGTGATGATTGATGAGGTTTCGAGTCAACACCAGAGGTCGGAAACCAAAATTCTGATCTCAGGCTTTTCTTTTCCTTTTTTTATTTACATATTTTAAATTATATGCTACTGTAATTGCTTAATACAAAAAGGAATTTAACGTGGTGAATGAAATTTTGTTAGAAATTCTGAATCATTTTCTAAAATTGGCGCGACCACTAATGTTAGAACTTTTTCTTTGTTTCCATGATGGTCTCTAAAAACATTTTGCTGAATTATTACAATACGGGATATTTTTAAGAAATCGCGGGATTATTTTGAAATATTGTGGAAATAAAAGAATATCTACAAAATCTACATAATCTGCAAACAAGTGTGGACAAACATGTCCCCAAAGTAGCCAATCGGTGACTAGAGCACGTTTTATGCCCTCTGAATCAAATAGTTCCCAAAAATTTTTCTTTCCACTTTACCTATCTACTTAACTCTTTACCTATCTTTACCTATTACCTATCATAATCTACAAAAATAAATATATATTATGAATTTAACTGTAAAGAATTTAAATATTGTAGATATAAAAAGAGTATATGATCTGAAAATTCATCGCGCCTATATGAGATATAAAACATCTGTCCCTAACGAAGATTTAATAGTAAGATCGCTTTCAGAAACGAATTTCAGTCTTTTAGATTTCGACTATCACAATTAATCGTATTTTATATTATGATATACAGTTGCGTATGTATAAGTTTGGTAATATATTTCATAAACTATGCACATACATATCAAAATTCATATCGGTAGATGATAAGTTTAAATTATCTGTAATTAAAATAATATTACATGCTGACATGTTGCTTTTTCTTCTACTACTTTGATATATGTCAGTATTATAGGTATATCTTAATTTCAAATGTATCAATTTTGGAAAATGGGAGGATTTGGTATCTAGTTGACGGAAAGTTAAAGTTACAGTAGACTAAAAACTCGAATTTAATTTCAGTTCAAATCTACAGACCATGAACTCTGCAAATATTTAGATCACCACTTACAAGATTTGGACGAACCAGCGTTTCACGAACTCTTGATAAATTCAATTTTGCACAAAGTAAATTTATTTAGTTCCGCCTTTCTCACCGACATTTCACCAAAATGAAATTGGGTTTCCGTAAGTTAAAACCAATAATATGTGAGCCCTCTTTCTGGAAAACGGGAAGGCAGTTTAAAGTCGCAGGAAAAATTTCTCGGGAACTGTTTGATTTGGAGAGCAAAAAACGTGCCTAGTCACCGATGGGCTACTTTGTGGACATGTTTGCCCACTCTCGTATGGACAGCACACAATCGATGGGGTCAACAAATATCTAGATTATCGTTTTTCTTTCCTCTTCTGGTGCGGTTTCGTGTGGGAATTGCCGCCCCCTTTGGAGTTCAGGGGTTATCCACTATATTCGGTAGATTATACTGCGGTGAAAGTCTAAATAAAATGAAAAGAGGCACTGATAGCCGAAATTGATTAAAAACACTGTGAAAACATTCAGCATTTTAACCATAAATGTCCAATTATTGTTACCCTGTATAATTGTTGGAGCCAGATGGATAATTCTAATCCATCTGCATCAAAATACAAAAAAATGGTTAGCGAAATTTCATTTATGCTGTTAATTATATCTAAAAACCTTTAAATAAAATAAAGCCTCTAAATAGACGCTTATAAGACGGAAAAATATCTCCTTTAAACTCATTTTAAGATTTCCTTAAATTTAGAATCACAACTATCCGGCCTCTATACTATCCGTCTCAGTTAAAAATAATTCTCAGTGATAAATGAAGAATAATATTTTTATGAATCAAGCCTACGTTAATGTTATCTAAATATTTATATCAAAATGTGCACAACATCTTCATTTTGCGACTTCCGTTTTTTGTAATAAATTTTTATAACGTACAGTTTATGACAAACAATTATAAAGCTTTAGCCCGTATTAACTGTCCGAAACTATGAATAAGAGTAAGTTTACCCTTTAAGTAATCTTTGCATGTAGGGTCATGTATCCCTACTTCCTAGGGTGATGGATCCCTAGCTTAGGGTCAAGTATCCCTAACAATAGGGATACTTGACCCTAGCCGATTTCATGAAATATATTTATTTTGTGATTATATGAGAAATCAGTTTAGCATAAGCACATTTCTCATTCTTATAAAAACAAGTCCCTTTTTGATGCCATAACTTCATATATTTGAGAAATATAAGAAAAAGTAAAAGTAGGGTCAAGTATCCCTCGTTTCCCCTATCGTGTTTCCCCCCCCCCCTTAACCATAATAGAGCAAATACTTGGGATTCTATTTTATTTGCTTTTGCAAATGATGGAAGAAAAAAATTCAGGAACTATTTTCCCCAGAATTAATTATTGTAAATATTGTACGTTGTCAGGAGATTGGATTCTGTTTGATTTTGCAAAGCAAACCCCAAATACTTAAATTCAGATTGCAATAATTAATCCGAAATTCATAAAATGGCGATTAGATTATCATTTAGCCGCAGATTGAATAACTGCGGCTAAATGAGGTTTGCCGCAGCATGGAAACTTCCATTTTTTAAAAATACACACTAACAATGCAAGAGGGACAGGCTTATAATTCCCACAGGAAGAAATGACTACCAATATTTTACAAATATTGTTGTATATACCGTTAAATATCCAAATTCTTAGGTACTTCTTAAAACCCTTTGAGTAATTGATTGCATATGAACATTTTCGCAAATGTGTGCATGTATATTCTAATATGTAAAAGAAAAGTTTATTTAATTAAACGTTTGTCTATTATCATAGTTTTGCATGCCCATGTTATCATATGAACTATAAAAAAATATTGAAAAAGTCGTGATTAACGAAGCTTCAGCATCTGTATATGGTGATTTCTCAGTTATAAATTTTGCGTGTTCTGCAAAATATTCTTCCTGAGCTTGTTTCTGTAAATATAAATTGCTTAATGGTGCAAGATAACCAATTTTTCTAAAGTTTCGTTAGTACATATACACATAAAGAAGATTTCTCATACAGATAACTAAATTGTTGAATAGAACACAAGTGAAAATGGAAGAAAAAAACATATATAGAAGCTTTAAAAGATATTAGATTTAGAATGTTTTCATGGACGACCATATAAAAATTAAAAATGTCAACCACTGATCCCGATAGAGAAATGAAATTATAAGAACTTTAAAAAAATTAGAATCAAATAAAAATTATGGAAGGTTTTGGGTAAAATTTAAATAGATAGTGAATGAAATATTGAAGAAGAAAAGGAGAAGATTTGTTAGGATAATTCGAAGTGCCATATCTATCATAGAAATTAAAATCTTTGAAAATAGAACAGATCTCATATATTTAAACTTTCTGTTAAATCTACTAATTTGAGTCTTTATTTTCCGATGGTGCTTAAAAGCATGGCTTTAATTACTCTTCTTTGTAATATGATCGTTTTTCCTTACGGTCTTCACAAGAATACTGTTACGTAGTTTTAAGGTTGGAGAGTTTTATAGAGGATTCCATTAAATGCCAGGGAGGCCAAGCCAATGCCTCCTGACCTTCGTGACAAACTTTGCGACTTTGGAGGCAAAATGAAGGTTCTGGAATATGCAAGAATTATCTTTATATCTCTACTAGAAACGGAGACATGGAGATACATTAAGAGAATTGTATGTGACGCCACGCACTGTCGGGAAGCTATAAATACACGAAGTGCTAAAATGAGTGAATGATTTTAAATAAATCTTTTTCGTGGTTTGTCCGCAATGCGAGCTGGTCAGCTGTTAGACGCTGTGTGATATTGATAGTGCCGTTGCTGTTAATATTAGTGATTTGCTGTCTACTTGTGTTGTTAATTTGTACAAGTGCTACCTGTGCTTGTGTTTTCTGGAATATTCGTCAAATAAGACGTCTTTCTCCATTTTCCTTCTTACTGAACTACTTTCACAGTACATCCATCGGACAATTTTCGTAACAATACGAAGAATGTAGTTCCGACAGCAAGCAGGTGATGGCAGTTGAATGCAGAAATTCAATTTTATTTCTAAAATTTCATAAAATTTTATCTTTAATTTAATTAATCAGGCTATTTTAATTAAATTTATAAAGTTTTTAATCTTTCCTGGGGTTATTCTGAGCCAAAACTTATTTAAAAAATAAATTATGAAAGTTGACGTAAAAATAATTAGGGATATAAAAGGTTAAAGGAGTTGGTTCCTGTGGTTCCAGATCTAACAAAGAAATTTATGGACACAGGCAGAAAGAACTGAAGTATATTCTACATTTATTTGCATAATATCCGTAAAGAATGTCTTATGACTTTAAGAATTTCCTTCCATCGCTATTTCGATTTCTTCTAGAACCATTTTGTTGTTTTTAATGGCAGTTTTATCTATCTATAAAGACTCACCATATTCAGAAAGCAGGAAATTTTAATTTATAATAATGATGACAACCATTTATTATAAATTAAAAATAAATGGTTTACGTCTGTATTACAGTGCGTGATATTTGGATTTGAGATTTCAAAGGTAATTCGGATAACCCGGGTTTCGTATAAGCCGAGTTCGGTTAATCGGGTTTAACTGTAGTTTTATTCGTACGTACGAGATACTGAGAATTCTCTATAAGAATCAATAATTTCAAGGATAGAGTTTCCATTTTTCTATTTTACGGTATACCATAAATGGAATCAAAATAATCCTGTTCAGAGTACTGTAGAAAAAAATAACTATCAGAAGAAATCAAATGTTGTTGGTATTCATTTCAGAAAATACCGAAAAAGAGGATGCAGAAAGAAAAGAAGAAAATAAGTAAAAAAGAAGCATATGGTATAAATTACTATTACTAGTGCAGATATTTTTTTCTGTACTTTAGCGACTATGCATTAAATAAGTAACGTGGGTATTTAGGACAGTTAGTTTGATACCCCAATTTCAGTGACAATTAGTAAATGATTTGCTGTAGAACTATTATTAATTTATTATACGATGATTATCTGATCATTTTTATACCACAAAAAGTTCACCAATCTTTCGATAATGTTGATTTTAAAAAATGGTCTTCTATGTATTTATTCATGCATTGATATGCATACCTCTAAGATTTGGTATTATCATGACTGTTAGAGTTATTTAATACTAACTATTGTAGAGTTTTCATATTTTTTATAAAAACTCAAGATAATTTCCTTTTGGCCCGATAAAATCATGAATGTATTTGTTCCTGATATAAATTGTGAATCGTCAGCTTTTTAACTTATTTTGAATGTTCGTCGAGAATTGTGTTAGTTTGTTCTGGCATTCTATGTCCTTGTTCGTGAGGCGTTTATGTCCGTGTATAGGGGAGAGTCGCCGAATTTGGACCACCTGAACATTTCCTTTTCATTGCGCGGTGAAGAAAAAGTAATTTTAATGAAAAAACAAGCAATAGAGTTTCTTTGTAGTTTATTTATCGTCTGAACAGTACAGGGTGGCCCAAAACGACCGCATAAACTCTGCACAGCTAGATTCGTCGTTGGGAGTACATAAAAACTGCCCAAAGAAGCGTTCCTGTACGATCCATAGTTTACGAGAAAGGCTCCGGCGCATTTCTTTGCTCCTGTACGTGGTTGGCTGGATATGGAATACCCCTGCCGCTGGATCGGACGTGGGGGTCCGGTTCTATGGCCGCCACGTTCGCCAGACCTTACACCGTTGGATTTTTTCCTATGGGGCCATCTCAAGGAACTGGTGTATCGAGACGTAGTGACAACACAAACGAACTTAGTTGCACGTCTGCATGCTGCTTGTACTTCGGTGGACCCCGCGATGCTGAAACGTGTGATGACAGCCATTCCACGGCGTGCTCAAGCCTGCCTCGACATGCACGGCGGACACTTTGAACATATGCTTTAAATTGTGCATATACTGCTGTTGATATGTTCAGTAAAGTGTTTTTTCTTGTACCGGCAGTGACGTCATACTTTGTTTTTCGTATTTTTCTCGTAAACTATGGATCGTACAGGAATGCTTCTTTGGGCAATTTTTATGTACTCCAAAAGAGGAATCTAGCTGTGCAGAGTTTATGCGGTCGTTTAGGGCCATCCTGTATAATTAACGTTTTATAAAATACACTTTGAATTAGGAAACAACAGCTTTAAAAATGTGTCATCGGACCAATCAAGGTAATCGGTTGCCTGCGTTGAACCATTGACTGATATATTGCTGATATATTTAAAGACAACTAAAGCGTAAATACTTTTTGATTCTCAAATTCACACCAGCACACAATGCATGAACCCAAGTATGATATTTTATGCACTTCCTCTTCTCCGTTTATTTCCTCAAATGAAATACGTTTTTAGACTTTTTGATCCAACACTTGATGGCTTTAGTGTCCGTTTATTATTTGTTTGCTGTGACTTGTTCCAATTCCAATTATTGAGTACTACTAATAATGTTAAGTTGCTTTCTGAACTGCTCCTATAGTTAAATATAATAATCCCATTGATTTAAATGGTGCTATCTAGACAACTATTTGTGATCCAATCTAGGCAACCTTTGGACAACAACAACAGCAAAAAATTCGCCTAACCTTATTTTAAAATTATTTTAATAAAATGATTATAGTAAATTGTACCCAAAGAAATTTCCTATCGGAGGATAAAATAATAAGTTTTCCTGCTTAATTTATAACTGCTTAGGAATTTCTGTTTTTGTTAAAATAATTAATCTGTAATTTACATCATTGTAACATAATTTTCCTATTTTACGCTCTAAATATTTAATAGAATTGATGATAATGTAATGTCCTCTGTATGTTGATTTCATGTTAAAATAAACGTTGTTGGTTGTGAAACAAAGCCGCAATTTATTTTTTATTCCCGGTTTAAATATAAAGAAAATAGAGTACAATATAATAACCATTATAAATCTGTTTTTTTTAAAGAATTTTAATCACAAATCAAAATTATTTAGTCCGAGAGATAAAGGTTTAAAGCTTATCATTCAAGTTAATCATAAGAGAACCGCATAGGTCTGCCTGACAGACTTCATAGTACAGCAAAACATATGAAAACTGTAATAACATTTTGTACTTCGACCTTATCAAAGTCCTGCCACCGAACAATCCAGGAATGATTGACAAATTTTAATATCGCCGCTCCTTAGGAATGTCAATAAATGTCGGTTCACTGATAGTCTCTCTGGATTACTCGCTCGGAAATAATGGTCATAAGAATGGCAACATCTCCTTTCTTATAATAAGCCTGGAATCTTTCCTGTAGGCCATTAAGACTAGGAGGACCCTAATGGGATTTGTTCCAGATACCTGAGGGGGAGTTTTGCACAATAATACGCATGCAAGGAATGATACAATTGTGATCAATGTCCTGGAAATCCATTTACCAAGAACGGGACTTCATTTAATCCTCAAATACATTTAGTAGAGAACAATTTTTTTTTACTTGAAAGGTGAAGTATTGACTTACTTTTTTCTATAGGTAATAAAAATAAATCAATATCGTTAAAAATATAATCTTAAACGAGAGTGCAAAATAGCAAAAGAGCGTTAAGAAATGAAAAATACTATGCTTCTTTAAAAAAAATACTAGTATTCTAAATGCTAAAGCATACACCAATATACCGGTAAAACTAAGAAAACTTCAATTTAACTATTTTTTAAACTAAATTTTGAATTTTCTTAAAGAAAATATACACATTTATAAAAAAAATAATACACACACAAAACACATTTGATTTTGAAAATCTATTTACTAGCCTCCACATAAAAAATTAATTGAAACCTGCTCAAATGTATATGATTTATACCATAATACTGATAACATAGATAAAAATAAATGGTTAGAAATTTGCAAAGTTAATATTAGTGAAAATTATCTCTTTAATGAAATTGACTATTATAAGCCGTCTTTAGGTATTCCTATGGGTAGTTGTTTTCCTAGTGCATTGGGTAATATATTTCTTCATTCATTCTAGAGAGAACTAATTAAAAATGATATTATTTACGGTTATCGTTTCATTGATTACCTAATAGTGTTTAATTTAAATAATTTTGGCTCTATATATAATTGCTATCTAGAACAGCTTAAATTAAACATAAACAACAATAAAATTAAGAAACGTAATTTTTGGATCTAGTAATTGAAATTTTGGATTCAGGTGTCTCTATTGGAATTTATGATAAAAGAAAATACTTTAATTTCCATTTTATTACACTATGTGACTTTCAAACTAATCTTCACTTTAAAATACTAAAAAATTCCATTTATTCTCAAATTAATAGAACAAAAAATATTTGTAATAGCCATTCACCTATCGTCAAAACTTTAGATAATTTAAATAATAATTTAAAAGATAACGGCTACCCAGATAATTTCATTAAATTTAATAACTTAACTGAAAAAGATTGAAGAACTTTTAAACTTCTGTTAATTTGATTTGAATTTTTCTCAATGGATGGAGCTAAGTTTGCTAATATGCTCACATACCACATTTAACGCCTTTGGAAGATTAAAGTTCTGCTTTTAGAACTCTTCTTCCATTAAACTTGTAATTTAAGCAGTTTCATATTACTATGCTGATTAATAAAACATATAAATCACAAAGACATATATATTTTTAAAAAGTCACATGACAGCAGTGATGAAAGTAAAGCTCTAAAAAAAGTTTATATGAGAAAGGGAACTCAAAATTTTAAAATAAAATATTGGAGTAATCCTTCATTTTTTCCTTTGATCTTTCCAATTTCAAAATTAACAATCGTTTAATTTGATAATTTTGATAGAAAATATCTAGCAAGTCGTTCAATTTTGATTATTGGTTCTCGATAAATACTACAATGAAATCAATTCTTTTTATTCGTTCAATTAGTGACTCAACGTGTTAACTAAATTATTTAGAAATGTTGCATTTTTCTTAAATTTTTGTGCAGATTACGGAACTCGACAGTCGCAAATCGCGATTTTTTTGTACTCTAAATATTCATGAAGCATCTTTCGTTGCGGAAATTGTGTATCAAGTGGCTGACGAAGAACCTGACAGTCGTAGGAAACAGTAATCATACGCTGGTTCCCATCCTAAGAGGTAAATTCTACGACACAGGAAAAAAAAAAACGCTTGAGCCCACGAAATAGCAAAGTTCTCAATTCCAGTAATGAATATTTTACTTCCTCGTATACAAAAAGAAAGTATTGTAATCGTCAAAAAATCGAACTCGAGATTTTGATGACTCTCCACATTTTAGACCTCCCTGAGTACAAAACACAGTTTTGGAATAATGTCTGTCTGTCTGTCTCGTCCCATGTCCATTCAACCGGTTCAGTTGCCGCAATGGCATCAGGCACGGGCCATGGGCGGCCTTCTGTCTGTCTGTCTGTGAACACGATAACTCGAAAACTATTAGAGCTACAGGGATGAAATTTGGTATATGATCTTGACACATAATTTGTAGGAGGTTTCTAGCAAATTTTGGACAAAATCCGTCTACGGGGAGTCTGTCTGTGTGTCTATCAGCATTCATGTGAACACTGAAACTCAGAAACTTCAATAGCTAGGTGGATAAAATTTGGTACACAGTTTTATCACCAGAAATGTAGGTCCGTATCAAATTTTGGGCCAAATACGTCAAAGGGCTGACAGTCATTCGGTCTGTATAATCGCATACTTCTGAAGACGATATCTTCTAAAAGAAAAAGAAATGACTTAGATAAATAAAATTTCGTATATAGTCCTGAAACCCTAATTGTAAATTTGTCTCCAATTTTCGTTTAAAAAAAGGAGTTGAAATTGCATATTCGGATTTCCCCCCATTCTACGACGCTAAAAAAAGGCGCGAACGCTGGAGCTTTTTCTCCACCTTATGACCTAGCACAGTTGCTTATAATTCCTCACCAAGGGAGAGCAAAACCGCTTCTAGGTCTATTTCTTTGCGAAAATATAAACGCAAAAAAAAACTATTTGCATCGCCTAAAAGGCAATTACACATTGCAACTGTCATCCCTTTTTTGGGGTTGTCAGATCGTAAAGAAGGGGCGTCCAACCCTCTTCGGTCAAGGACATATTGAAGGAGAAATCGCCCATCGAATACTTGCTCTCCCTTGGTGACGAAATATAAGCAAGTGTGCTACGGCCTTTAGGGAATACCTCCCGTTTTCTGGCGAGCGGTGTGTTTTCCACCCACCCGTGTTTGTAGTATGCGAGAAAGTTTCGGGGAGGCCACACCCACTGGTTTAAAAAGTATCTCAACGACTGTTTTGTCTATTGTAATAAATGATGCCATATGACTACGTTTTTTTTGTTTTCTGTTCACAACACTGACGAAGTTACTTTCTGGATAAGCCTCCTTCCATTCATTTTAAGAGGAAGATCCAGGAGCTAATTAGTTTAGTTATATCAACGTCCCATATTGAAGCAACACGAGGGCTATTTTGGAACGGACCTCGTAATTTTGAACCTCGGTCAGATGACGAGAGATGGCTCTGGTTGTGGCGTTCGTGCTTTATCCACCTTGAGTCCATTCAGAACCGATGAGGTGACTCGAGTAGTCATAGGTATCGGGGGTTCAGGGTGGCGTTGCGTCAGATGACGAGGACAACAACAGAGCTGGTACCCTCCCACCAAACTTCCGCTTCACATCAGTGGGATAATGGAATAAAGAAAGGAAAAAATTATAATAACCAGATATATATTATAATCTTAAAATACTTAGGAAAGGTATTTTATTAGAGAAGAGATGATTGAATGAGAATTTCCTTCTTTTCTCTTACTACGAGTTTTCCTTTCCTTATTTTTTTATTTCTTAATAATGCAAGGTTTCCTCTCTTAAAATAATTCTTGTTATTTTTTATCTTTGAAATGACCCTTTACATTTCTGTGAAAAGATTCGCTTCTGTTCCCCATTTAGCAAATAATTGAGTTTGAAAGCCACTCTAGAATTGGTATTAGTTATAAATAAGTGCTCATTAAACCAATTTTAAATGTAAAAACATCGAATAAGCCTTATATTTAAGAAGACTTAATTGAGTTACTTTTCTGCTTGAATATACTTTCAGTGCACTTTAATTTGTTTGCTTCCCGATCAATGATTCTAAGAAACAATTAGCTTTCGACGAGAGAATACGCGTTTTATTTTGTTTACTTCCTCTTGTATTTTATAACATTTGCTTGATTTCTGAAGTTTGCAATCTGGATTTTTAAAGTCATTATATACGATACTGCCACCTTATTTGAAAAAAATTATAGAAATGCATTGAAGCTTAATTAACGATGATTAAAATTAAGTTTCTTTTGAGTGATACCTTCCTTGTAAAGAAAGTTTACTGAACACAGAAAAAATCAGTATGATTAGTAAAATAAGATTCTGATCTTATTTTCCTAGATACTTTTATAAGATTCTGTAAACGTATGAGGACCATAGTTGGCTGGTGACAGAGTCTCGACTTGCGGACGAAGTGCCCCCGATTTGAATCACTTTTACAACAAAGATCCACATCCGATGACCTGCTATAAGCTAAATCTATGTAGAAGTTAAACGTCTTCCTTCTGATGTTCTGAGGAAGTTTGCTGATAGCATTTTGGTTGAGTTACACTCGTCAGTGGACCTACTTCAAACTTATGAAACAGCCTCCAAAGTAGTTTTCGGGGTACATCAGAATAAAATATTAATTTAGTTAAAATAAACACTGTAAAATTTATGCGCACCTAAGTTTGAATTTCTAAGTTATTCCGCATTAAATTATAGTTTTCCTTTGGTTTTTGTAAATTGCTCTATATCTTGATGAATAATAAATGGTATTTAATAAAACATGTAAAATAGAGATATTTTCCTACATACAATTTAACATTGTGTTGGTTTCTTATGGCCAAGTTCTGCATTTGATTTCCAGTTATAGATGGTGGATCCTCAAGATGACCAAAAATTCTTCAACAGACATGACGTATACGAATATGGGTGTGATGTTTTTGAAATAATACCAATTACTTCATTTGAAGTAACATGTTCGTTTATTTGCACTATTAAAAAAAGGTGATGATGATGGAGAATTATTTACAGATGATGTTGCACTGTTGTTTAACAAAATAATCTTTCAGCTATCAGAGAGTCTACAATGCTACCACATCGTAACACTGCATATACAGATAATCCTTGGGCTTAGCCACCTCGTGTGGTTAGTTTCTGGGCTATGATATCTGGAATATTCCCTTCAAGGGAGCTACAGACAACGAGAGATGGCCATTCTCCATCTAATCTGACTCTGTCCTGCGCCATCTGGTGGTGGCAGGGACAAATCCCACTCGAACAAAATAAGGAATTCTTGAGAACCTATTTGATACTCTCGGTTCAGCTAAATTCGTTTCATAGCTTCAGTTGGAGAATCCTATTTGATGCTAAAAGAAGTTAACGTTAGGAAGAGAAGCAAAATGTTAGGAAGTGTATTGTATATAGAGATGTTAGGAAGCAAATTTCAAACAAAACCAGATAACAAAGACCGACCCTTGAACACACATGCACGTTGGATTTTCTATAGAATTTGGTCTTTAATTTGTGATACATTGTTCTTGAAGACAAGTCTACCCATGTCACCCTTGCAGGATGCATTATCAGAATTCTTTATAAAAAAATATCACATTTATTTAACATATTTTTCACAGAAAACACAGCTTTTGCTATCTATGTGCAACATCTTATTCAATACATTCTCTTCCGCAAAATTTAATTTAAAAAAAACTAACAACTTTTTTCTGCGTTGCTAAGCAACTCTCGTTAAAGGCAAATATCTCGTTGCCACATTATTTTTATTACTTTTAGAAATAAATACATTTTTGTTACAAATATCACACTGTACATCTCACGTGTCATAAGGAAAGAGGTAAGAAAGGGTAAAATGAACGATTATCATGCTACGTTTTTTGCGAACAGTAGTACGATATAAAGAATGTAATTGGTCTACAAAATACCTTAGATATATACTTAAAATTATTTGCCTATATATGGTATTATAAATCTCCATACCGAAATTTCATCTATAAGCGCCGAATTTCGAAACACTATTTTTTTAGAAAAAAATTGTTCATATTTCTGAGGTGATTTCTTACGGAGTTACTGCTAGAAAAACACTCATGTCTTCAGTTTTGCTCACTAGTGTATATTCATTCGAGGTTCGTTAAATTGAAGGTTTACTGTAAATTTTGTATTAGATGTATGTATCAGTTATAAAGTCAAACCTAAATTCCATAGCTATGATTCTGTTTTATTCCATTAGTGGATTCTGAAAATTTGTTTTGAGTTAATACAATTATAATTCAAGAAGATTCAAAACAACGTACTTAGTATGATTCACTATCGAACATCTTTCTTATCATATAGAGCATCTGTTTAAATTTGGTAATAACCGTAAGGAACATTCACAGAATTTAGGTCCTTTAACATTGAGTTTGGAGTGAATTTTAATTAGATATACTCATTATTCAAATT
>BGPR01011109.1:33898-49871 GCA_013235015.1 Araneus ventricosus
AACTAAAGTTTTCTGATTAACTACACCTCATAGATCGAACAAAAATAGCAAGCCTAAGGCCGCAGTAAATCAAAAACTTTACAAACATCGGACATTATTTCCCACCTGACCATAAACAAATTCTTTTGTAACCTGAAAAAAGTCCCATCCTTCTCATCGAAGAAAATTCACTCTTTCAAGACCCATCCAGAAGCAAAAACCCGCTATAAATTACCTGGAACCTTAATACTTTATCCCAAGAGGTCACGTGGCCAAGAAACAAGCTTTATAAAAGAATGACGATGGAGTAGAAAACCAAGAAAACATGTATTCCGTTACGGAATTTGCTTCCAGAGTTTCAACGCAGTCGTAAATTCATCGTAAGGCAACTGAAGCTTTTCTTTTTCCATCTGCGAAATTTTTCCCATAAAACCCGAAGTTTATATCCTTTGAGGTATTGCAGATCTCTGGATCGATGGCGGAGATGTACGAAGGTTTGCTTTGGAAAACACACTAAATAAAATCTCCAACAAGGCGATGGTTATCTGGTGCCTGTGCGCCAGATCCCAATTCAATTACGCAAACAATGGCGATAGAAATTTAGCTTTAACGACGCATATGTGTTATATAGAAAATAAAAATTTAAAAACTATACAGTATTGTGGTGGGGGAATTATTTGATGGGGTTTATAACTTGTTCAGATAGTTATAATAAACTCTTTTATGTATCTCCTGACTTGATTAGTCCATGCGGCAAAAGGTGTAAGTTTATCGCTCGTTGCTATAGCTTATATACTTTTGTAACAGTACAGCTAATAGAATATATACGCAAGGAGTTACATTTGCTTATCCGCATCTTTGATTTAACAACTTTAACATATCATTGTCGATTAATTTTCAAACAGTGACTTAATTTTCCCTAAACAGATCTATAAATTAGTTGATAAGTTTACTAACAGTTGCAATCAACAAATCTAAGATGTATAAATGCTAAACAATACGAATATAAATCTCAGACATTTTATGGAATGCCGTAAATATTACTCACGTCTTATTAAGTAGATGGTCTGGCCTCTCGAACAAATCGAAAGTTACTAAGAATATTTTGAGAGTCAGTCCCTATTCGAACTGCGACTAAGACAGTTAGAGGCAATGGAAAGGGTCTTTGTGTTTTTATTTGGGTTGGGGGGGGGGGGGGGTAGGTTTGATGTTTTAGTACAAAAGCTAAAAATATGAATTATTTTTCTTTTGCTTTGTAGCTTATGCTACTTTAAGGAGTAATTGTTTTCAGTCCATGTCTGCAGTTTATTATTATTCTTGGCAAGGAATCATTTTGATTATTAAACTTCCGTTAGAGGAGTGAAATTTTGTTAGGCGGTTAGGCGCATGGGGTACATATATCCTTCATTATTTCTTTCTATGTTTCCTACAAATATTTTTTCTCAGAAAATTATATAAGTCGCGAATTAAAGAATAAACATCTATAACATTTTAAGTGACATTTTAAAAAGAATTTTAAATCTAGCGATTAATGGACATTTTGAATTCCTCTTTAATCGTGCTACTTCCAGACACTGGGAGACAAAAATATTGGGAACACTCAGCAAAGGAGTACTAATCGTGTTAAATCTCCTATGGCTTCGATGAAGCAGATATTCTTTTAAGCATGAGTCTATGCTTAAAGTTAATTCTAAATTCTCACAAGAAAAAGATTTGTCTGGGTGGAGTTTTATAAAAAATAAAATCTTACGACAGAACTTCCATCAATTGCTATTCTTTTGCCAGGAAATTAATTTTAAACAATGATTTAGAAAGTTTCTTGCGCTTGACGTTAATTAATTTTCCCTTTTCTGCCACTACAAATTTTCTAATAAGAGCTTGACGTCTTAGTATAAAATCATTGTAGTATGTAGGTCCTGTAGAGATAAGAAGAGGATTTCAGCGAAATAGCTGTTATGCTATTAAGACATAATTAAAAATAAGGCTTTAATGAATACTATCTGAAATGTATCGCATGATTCAATTCTCGAAATATAAATAGAGGCAGTTTTTGCGATTGGGAATCAAATGTTATATCATGGATTTAAGGTTCACTATTGGAAACTGCACATATGTGTAAAATTTGCTAGGCGAAAGAGAAATAACTTCAATCGATCAGAATCAATCAACGGGGACAACTTATACCGCTTTTGTAAATTATAAATATTTTCGACATAAAACACATGAAATGTAAAAAAAAGAAAGAAGGAAAGAAACAATATATTTATGTGTCTTACGTTGCTATATTGAAACAATGTTCTCTCGTCGATTTTGTTTACTTTCTTTAAAAGTTTATTTTTGTATTCTGCTAATCTCACCTTATACTTACTTGTATCAGCGGGAGTGGCCACCCCGAAACTTTCTCTCATACTAACACGGGGGGGGGGATACTCCGTGCGACAGAAACGTGCGGTATTCCCTAAGGTGGGGAAAATGCTCCAACATTCGCGCCATTTTAGCGCGTCGTAGAATAGGGGGGAAAAAACCAAATATGCAATTTTAACTTCGTTTCTAACCGATTTTAACGAAAATTGGAGACAAATCTACAATTAGGGTTTCAAGACTACATTCGAAATTTCATTTATCTAAGTCATTTCTTTTAGAAGTTATCGTCTTCTGAAATATGCGATTATGCAGATCGAAAGACAACCAACCGTTTGATGGATTTCGCCCAAAATATGATACAAATCAACTTCCCTGATGATGGAACTGTGTACCGAATTTTATCAATCTAGCTATTGAAGTTTTTGAGTTATGATCGCGGACAGATAGACATACTTCCCGTAGACGGAGTTTGTCCAAAATTTAATCGAAATCTGCAAATTATGTGTCAAGATCACATGCCAAATTTCATCCCTGCAGCTCTAATAATTTTCGTGTTTGTAATATCGTGTTCACACACAGACAGACAGACATAATTACAAAATTGTGTTTTTCGGGCTCAGGGAGGTCTGAAACGTAGAGATTCTTCAAAATCTCGAGTTCGAATTTTTTGACGATTACAATACTTTCTCTTTGTATACTTCGTATACGAGAAATTAGAAACAGAACAAATATGAAATTCAAGGTTCTTCATTACCGTGCTTTACGACTACACCACTGACGATTATGTTGCTTTCTTGGTTATTTTGAGAAGCAGGAGTATCTCATTAAAGAAGTTCAAAATTTCGTTGTTAGTTTCCGCTAGTTTCCCTTTCAGGCGGTATATAAAGTGAAGGGTACGAAAAAAGTTTGACGAGCTCTTTGCATGGAAGCATCCGTAGTGAAACCATGAAAAGAAGCTCCGAGTCACATATTACGTGTCTGCCAACCGGTCATTACGTTAGTGCTTATGTCTTTGTCATCTGTCTTTACGGTTGCATCAGAAATTTAATATTTAAAAATAATAAAATTACTCGATATCAAAGAGTTTAATATTTACGCTTAGGACATAGATAAGTTACTTAAGAGTATGTTATTGTTCTTACAATTTGTTTAAAGTGCTCTGCAATCTTTTATGGCCCTATTACTAATTTATAGAAATAAAGAAAATCTCTCTTATAATTTGCTTCCATTATTTTATTTTTATTTTCTAAATAGTGGAGTAAAATTTATATTTACCTTTTTTATTTTGATATTTTTTAAAATACAACTATTTTGCATGCTATTATTGCTACTTTAAATACGAACAATAAATTTGCGCGGAACATAGAGAATATTTTTTTTTGTCCTGCTAAAATTTTTTCATGTAGAAAAAACATTTATCTTCCTTTGTTTTTCTACTGATTGACGTTTCAACTTTCACAAAGGGAAAGCAAAGTTTCTAGCAACAAAGTTGTTGCTGCAGTGCCATCTATTGGTTATCTAGCAAATGAAAATTAGTTCATATGGATAGATTCAAAATAATAGAGTTCAAAAGTATTGTAATAATGGTAGTAATTATAAAAGAAGCCGAAATTTCTTTCTATTCTATTAATATCTATTTATAAAAATTTAAACACAGCGGAAAACGCCAAATAAACATGAACCTATATACACACGATAATGAGTCAAAATTTCAGTAAAAGACTGTTAATTTATAGAGATACTTTTGAATACTGATCATAGTATTACCTCTCGTAAAGTAATCAATTTTGCATTCTAGGGTGAAACGGAAAATTTACCTTCATATACTCAGTGACTGTAAAGAACATTTTCTTTGGATTATTAATGTTCAGAAACACTAAATAAACGATTTTGCGTAGTCAGAAAAGGTATTCTTTCTCGTAAATTTTAAATCCAGAAAGGTAGTTGCTTTCCTGGATTTTCCTGTTTTAAATATTTACTCCTGTTCTATTTATTACCATGAAGAATGAAATAAATGTCTAAAATGTTTGATAATTTCTTGCAAATAAAATAATCTTTGATTTGAGATCCAGTTCTAACCATAATGCAATATTATTTCCTGTCTTCATTAAGCCAAACATTCAATAATGAGCCAAACATCCTAACACTGGAGTCACTTGGAATTATATATTCATATATATATATATTTAGCACATATTTTTTCCTGAAAACTAACAGATATGGTCTTCCAATAATTTTCTTATGTCTTCAAAATTCGGTCATTTGTCATAAAATCAGTCTTATCTGGTTTTTAAAGGTTTTGCCTATTTTCAGAAATATGGAGGTTCTTTTTTTTAATAATAAAATTAATTTACATTAAAAAATTAGTTGTAGAATAAACCACACACTCTAAATTTTTTTAAATAAATACTTCCATAGCAGAACATACAGGAAATTATTTTTTTTTCATTTCTAGCATTATTTTATGCCGGAGAATGAGATTAGATCATTTTTACAGGACCAGCTTTGATTGATATAAACACTTCATTACTCGTTCAGGGTGTTCAGATACTTTAATGATAGAGGGCTACTCTTCTATCTCAAGCAGGACAAGAATTGTAATGGCACATAGCGTCGTAAACGACACTTAATTTTTTAAAAGCCCGAAAACTCGTTTGCCACTTCTGACTTTATGTGGGAATGACCAAAAAAGCACAATAATGACAACAATAAGATGTAATATTTCCTGTAATACTTCAGAAACATGTAATATTTCCAGTTAACCTAAAAGCAAGTGACAAATTAGGAAAAGAAGTATTTCATCGCCATAATTTAATCTGAAAATCGCAAGCAGCATTGTTTGGGGTCATAGCAAATTAACTGATTTGGAGAATGAAAGTGGCATTCTTGTTACCAACTTACTGTTGACTACATGAAAATTATTTGACATAAAGATCATTGAAAAGTTTTTTACCAATATATTGTCCTGTTTTGTCCTTTCCTGTTTCCTTTCATATCGTCAATTTTTTTTTTTACTTTTTTCATGTAGATTTGCCATTTTAAAGTATCTCATTTTAAAATTAAAAGAAAATCTAATAAAAGGGTAAAAAATAAAAAGTAAAGAGTGATGAAAGAAATGTAACAATAAATTCCTTATGTAATCAAATTATTATTTTATTACCAATATTTAAGGAAGAAATTCTGTCAACTCACCCACACACCCATCAAATAGCTAAACTCCAGCAAGGCAAAACAAGCACTCATGCATCTTATTCTACTACTAAGTTCTGGAAGAAGAAGAAGGCTGAAACAAGAAATATCTTTAAGTCACATTCCTGATAATCAGGGAATATACGACACATGGGATGGAGGTAGGCGGGAAAGATCTAATGAAAAGAATAATAAATAATCGTAGACATAAAACTATAAATGAAGTATGGAAAGTTGCGGAAGAAGAGCTTGAAAACGCACCTATATTAAATTTATAATCATCATTATTATTATGAAAATGAAAAAAATAGAATGATTGTTAAGAATTAGAACATTTCACGCGCAAGAATTTTAAGAAAAAGCCTGATTTGCATTATATCAAAATTGTTCAAAAATATGCCATCAGCATCTATAGAATAATTCAACTACAGTCGCGATGCATGTAATGATAAAAGAATAAAAATATTTTTGCAATATGTAACAAACAGCCAAATGCTATTTCATTTAATGCATTCAGGATAAAGAATTCTAATGTAAAACATTCATTCTTCATTTTCACCAAATGTTTCTGTTTGTTTTATTTTTTTCTTCTTCTTTGCGTCATCTGTGTTCCTGATGGATCGTTAGTTAACGCTACACTGAAATTGTTAATCGTTTGCTAATCGTTTGCTTTTAAACTTTTTTTAGTGTTCTTCCAGAATTCTGCAATATGTTCACGCAACTGTTCTTCATTTGTATTGTTGTTCGTGATGCGTTTTAATGTCCGTGTATGTATGTTGACTTCATGTCAAAATAAAAGTTCGTGTTTGCGAACACGCATAAATATGAGAAAATGCAATATGTTTAAAGGAATGGATAGATTAATGAGGAAATTAATTAATAAAATGACACTGTATATAGAATCTGCCATATTTCCGTCTTCAATTTTATGAAAATTATGCAACTCATTTGAACGTCAAATTTCATTATTACAATCGTAAAATCGTAGACCTTCCAAGTTAAAGTAGTTATATTTCAACTCTTAATTAAATGACCCAGGAATGACTTAAATTTTGAACATTAAATAAAGTTTGATAACATTTTTCGTTGTGCTTTTGAAACTCATTGAACACATGTAATCTATGTCTTTAACTCTACACTTTCCATTTAGGCACATTTGCATTACTACCATTTTAATGTTCTAAATTTAATTTTAGATAATTTAATGACAAATTAATAAAATTGCCTGCTAACCACATTTGAGTTACTACATTGAAGAAAGAATGTTATTTAGTTAAGAAATTATTAAAACTATTTGTGCTTTTGATTAACTAATATAATTTAAAATATTTGTTTAATATTTGTTTGCATTCTTTATGCTCATTTAAGCAAATTCAAATAATTTTGTTGAAAAATAAGAAGTCGTGCTTTGCAGCGTTATGTATAAAAATAATATATTAATTTTATAACAAACTTCTCAATCTGAAAATTTTAATATTAGATTTATTGAAAAATTGAGAATATTAAGTTCGTAGCAAATGTTTATTTTTAATTCTTTTATTTAATTATTTTTAAATTTTAGTTTTCGTTTACTTTCAGAAACTCGAATCCATTATTACCGAATGCTGCATAGAATCAGTTTTCCAAAACATTTCTCAACTCATTAAAAAAAAATATGATCCATTTTTTTCTGTACTAGAGTTTCTGAAAAATATCAATAAAGAAGAATTTTCTAGACATGACAAGTCTTCTTTTTACTTTTAAAGACAATCTATCTCGAAAAAATATACTCAATCTCAGAAAAACTTTAACTAATGAAATATAGATGGCAGCACGAAAAAACAAATCGCTCAATGGAATTCTATTTACAACAAAGTAAAAGTTTCATTAAAATGGATATTATAGATAATTTTCCCCTCTAATAATAAACGATTTCAACACTCATTAAAATTTTATTTAAATTATAAATCTATTTTAAAATTAATTTAGAAATTTTTAGCGAACATTTTTCTAAATTTTACTTTTGAAATATGAAATTTCTTTTGCTCAATTATCGTTTGCACTATACAAGTTCTTTCTGAACTTTAAAAAAGAAGTTTGTATGCTAATTCATCTAGATAACTTCTATGTTTATAAATTCTTGGAGGTATTTTTCTTATCCATCATGATGAGAATTTGAAATGTAATGACATAAAAATAGGTAAGTGTTTTGTATTATTGATGTATTCTTGTTAATCCCTATAAATAAAGTATTAATAAAAAGTATTAACAATAAAATAAAATTGTTACGCTGAAATTACACAATTGTTTGTTTAATTAAATTGTGATTCTTAGTTCAAATTTTCTTCATCATTGAATCAAATATTAAAATTATTTTTCCAAGTGAATATTTATAAATAAATTTGTTTAAATTTAAAATTTCCTCAATTTAAGTTGAAATTGTGATTGGGTAGAGCAAAGTAGAAGGTAAGCTACGTAACTTACGAAGATGAAACTGCAAATTGCTTATCAGCTAGAATCTTATACAACACGGTTAAAAATTTAAGTATCAGATTACTTAATTTTAAATTACAGTAAGAAAATTCCTTAAACTCATTATAAATATCTGTACATGTTTTGTTTGCTTGCAGAATCTGGTGTTTGTCATTATTACATAATTTTTAATCGATTGTGTCCAAATGAAATCCTGTAACAAATGAAATTATTACTGCAATGGATTTAAAGTATTTAAATACATCAAAAGAAGTACTAGATTGTTTCACGTTTAATTTGATAGAATTAATTAATTACAATACGAAATATATTTTGCTCCAAAAATAATATTTTAGAGAGAGAAGTATTCCGATTAGTTTTTAGCGCGATATAAGTGTTGCCTTCTTAGAAAAACACTTATTTTGTTTACACAAAATAATTATTATCTGTATTTGCAAAATATAGAGATTGCCCACTACAATTTGGATATTTTCTTCTTTTGTCTTGTAATCATATTGTCGTAAACAATTTTCGTAATCTGCATTTAATTCCTTGACGTGCACAATTCTATTTCCTAAGGAAATTAATCAATGGGCCGTCAGAGTCACACGACAACCGTTAATGCGCCTGCCATTTAATATTTATCAATATGCTTAGGCTGACATGTTCCTCCCTGCTGTATTAGGAGCAGTGGATTCCAGAATTGAAACGACGCGAAGAAATTGAAATGTATCATAAGTATAAATTGGCTTCTTTAGGTGACATAAATATTGAAACTTATATTTCCATCCATTTGAAAACTAAACATATCTACGACGTTTTTGTGAGTCCACGAAGATGTCAGGAGCTAAGCGGAACTCCGTTTTTCCATGATATTAATCGGTGAATATATGCATCAAATTATAGAATAACAAAAATTCTGTAATTTTATATGTCTTAAACTTGTTGAACTCGAAGTCGATAAATTATTTAAATGTGCTTCTTATATTTATTCTACATGCGCTGAAAAGTAGAAAGATTAATCTTCAAATTGCCATTTAATTTTCCCTACATTAACTTTAGACGTAGATCATAAATTTTTATTTTTATTCTTATTTTTTAACATATCATGACTTTTCTAATATTAGAAGTGTACTCATTCTTATTTTAAATAATGAGTTTCTCTTCTTTTTTCCCCGTATTTTTATCCTGCTTCGGGCTTCCCAATGATTCAAGAACCGCGAGCAGAAAATAAATATTTTAATCTATTTCTGATGGCTCACTCTATTTTTTCCACAATCATTTCTTGGCGCAATCGTTAATTATTTTTTAAAAATAAAGAATAAAATTTTTGAAGAATTTTGAATTTTGAGATGAAGAGTTCTTAAATATAATTTTAGATACTATAGCTTTAATTTAAGGTTCTGTTTCCTGTTATTATAAATATTGCTTTTAATAGAATCTGCTACCATGCTTCGATAAGTATGAACTATTCATAAAATAGTATGTGATTCTTTGAGAATACATAAATCCTTTTTTTTATGCGTATAATATTCTTTTGATTCACTATGTGCCATTAGCGTGTAATAAGACATGCGCAAAAAGTCCGTTATATTTATCCTTGTTCCCTTCATAAATTTAAATGTATCAGATACGTTCTTCGAATTGCTAAATTTAAAGATTGCCAACAAGTCATTTTAAACCATTAATCGAGTTCTTGTTTTCGTATTCTACTTCCAATAATTAAATTTCCAAAATTCCTTTACATATAGCGCATTTTTGGATACTTCATCTGAAATGCATGCCACAAGGAAAGATTGGAATAACTCACCTAACAGAACATTGTATTACTAATACTATAGAAAACTTACTTTGAAACAACAAATTCAAAAAACAAGAGCAAATTTGCACTTTAAATAGATACTTACACTTCAGACTTATTTTAGAAATAATTATTTTATTCGTAACAATCCTTACTCCTATAACATTCCATTTTACCTTGAACACTTATAACAAAGCTAATAATGGAAATTCCCTGTGCGTTACAACTCAGGCGAGCCATCGAACGTATTTAATAAAAGTAGCAAATATGGCGGAGCCCCAGGTAAGGATGACAACGATCCTTCATACCATCTCGTCGTTTATTAAGGATAATCCCATCCTGATGTCTATATTTTCGCTTTGTTCGTTCCGAAATGGGATTTCCCTGACACTAATGTTAATTGCATTGCCTGCGAATGCCGTAGTAATGCCGCGATGAAACTTCATTCAGATTCCTAGTCTTTAGCAAACAGGATATTTGCCAATAATTTGGGTTGGATTCATTTGGTGTTTGGGGAGGTTCATTGATTGAAATTATAGATGGTATTAAGAATTTTGATCAATTATTTAGGGAATGAAAAAGGTGTAGAATTGAACATTGTTTTAGAAATCTTTACTAATATTTACTAAATCGCAAAAATTAAACTAACTCAATATCTTCT
Source organism: Araneus ventricosus (assembly GCA_013235015.1). Taxonomy (NCBI): domain Eukaryota; kingdom Metazoa; phylum Arthropoda; class Arachnida; order Araneae; family Araneidae; genus Araneus; species Araneus ventricosus. Next base: position 44,344 of record BGPR01011109.1, read on the forward strand.
CAGTTTCAAAAAGTACATCTATTTTATATTGAAAAAATCTTTTATTCGAAATATATATCGGTTTGAAACGGTTACGGTAGCATTCTTAACAGCTGAGATGATTATTTAAAAGTTTTAATAATTTATTTAGATTTTAGACCTTGTCAGTTTTACTTACCAATACTCAAAGTTACGAGTTTCTGCTACATAAAAATGGATATTACTATAATGGCATTAGAAGGAAAGAAACTGTCTGGATTTAAAGAAAGAATTTAAAATGAAGCACTCTTAATAGTCATATTAATTTTTTTATTTCCCTAAATCAAATTCTTAATCTAATACCATTTATTACTATAGATTTGTGTCTGATTTTAGAAAACTTACTTAACTTGACTTATTTCGTGTATGTAAAGATGGAATTGTAATCGATGTTTCACTTACGTGCTGTTGTACTACGATTCTGAAATTTGTAAAGCTATAATTTGTTGATGGCAATACATCATGATTTAATTTTTAATTTAATAAACTTAATTATCAGTGGATATTTAATAATACTTAATTTTGACTTTATGTGAGATGCGCTATATGACAGTGAATTTGAGAAAAATACTGATTTTAAGATTCCATAATATTAATAATAATGAATCATGAAATATATTAAAGATTAAGAGTTGAAAATAACAATGAAAACTTTTAAAAACATGTTTTTATAAGTGTACTAAAAAGTTGTATTTAAGTTTCTTATCAAAAAATATGAGCGTGAAAATATGTAAAAGTGTGGATATCCACTGGTGGACTTCTTGTGATATCCACTGGTGGATATCACAAGAAGGATAATTCTTAAATACCCATTAAAAATTAAGCTATTTTAAAAGCGATTCGAATTCCACTTCACATTGATCATATTTCTATCGGAGCTTTACGATTTAATAATTATGTTGAGACATTCCTATTTTTGATAAAAAATTAATTTCTAATTTTCAGTACATTAATAAAAGCGTATTTTTGTAAACATTTTATTATTATTTATCAGCAGAGAAAAAAAATTGGATTCATTTTAAAAATCAAGATCTTCGATTTGTTGGAACGTCTTTGCTTACTTCTGAAGAGTTATTCTTATTTATTTAAAATTTTGATATTTATTTATAGTTTTTATCATATGTCATTTTTAATATTGCTAAATTAGAACTCTGAACAAAAAAACTTTGGTGCTGACTTGTTAATTTTCATATATGTTAAAGTATCTTCAATGTGCTAAAAAATCTCAAATTCAAATATTCTCAACAGGCAACTGAAAGAATATTCTCGTATTCTCGGGAACAATTTTCCTGATGAATAAGATTGGTATATTTTGCATACATTTTAGATCATTTCAAAGGAATCGGCTTAAAATTTTCATAATTAAAAAAAAATATATGTTTTATCTTTTTAATATTTCAAGATTATACAATCCGGCTTAGAAATTTCCGTTAGATTATAGATTATACAGTCCGTTTTTATGGCCTTAAATCATTCAATGACATAACCAGACATATTATTCGATTGAGAAAGTGTCCTGTATATGAGTGGGAAAGTTTGAATTGCAAATAGAATAGTCTTTATAAAATTTTATATTATCGTCGAAGTTTCCAATAACGACCTAACATTTTCCTCTATATTTAAAAAATTGTATCCAATAGAGAATTTACAAAATGAGTTTCCTTGCACTTGAAGTCATAGAGAAGAACAATATAAATATAGGGATCTTCTCAATATATACGGACGAACTATACATTATGTCGAATGTTCTGTTTCAATGAAATTTGCTGGTTAATGAAAAGTGTTGTATGGTTTTTTTATACAGTTTAATTCTTTTTATATACTGCTTAAAAAATGAGAATTTCATTTTAGAAATTAATGAAAATTTTATTCGAATTGGTACTTCCTCTAACTTTCCCCTAGAGTGTTCTGTAAATCCTGGCATCTTTTGCAGTTTAGAACTGTTTATTAAAGTTTTCTTTCCCAAATAAATTTCTTTGTAGTAATAGCCATATTCAAATGGTCAAAACACTATTGAAATTATGTTTCAACAAAAGTACTTGGGGTCTAAATGTATTTTTTCTTTAATTCTTTCTTCGGCTAATTTACTCTTTCCTTGTGGCACGGGCCATATTCAAATGGTCAAAACTCTTTCGAATTTAAGTATCAAGAAAAGTACTTGTCGGCTAAATGTACCAGACCCAAATAAAGTGCACAGTCACCAACAACACATATTTTAAATATAAGTAGTGCTCTATTCTATTACACGATTGATTCTCTGTATGTTTTATTTGGAATATTAACATGAAATCTGAAGTAAGATATTCCTTTTATAAGATTACTGTTCATATATTAACGCATTTTGAGAGAATAACATTCTGAGATTAATTGAGCTGCATTTCCCTCTTTTACAGTTGAATCTCAATAATGATGGAATCTAAAACCACAAGTGTTGGTGAAATGCTCACAATTATAAAACCTAACCAATGCAAAGAAGATGAATCATTTTTAAATTTTGTGCAGAGAGTAAAATTAGCTGTGGCAGTTGCTGTGATCAAATCAACTCCTGAAGGTACGACACCAGAAGACTATGCTAGATTTCTTGTGGAAACATATTCCACCGACGTGGATAATTGGAAAGAAAAATGTCAAAAACTTGAGAAGGATATGTTTAATATTGAACAGAAATTGCAGATGATTCAAATAAAGAATGAGCTCAATTCTCAATTGCCTGGCTATGAATCATGTAAGTAATCAATCTCATACATTGAAAATTTTATTTATGCGTTTTTGCACATACATAGATGTATCAAAAACTACCAGGACTAGGTCTGTAAAGCTCCAAGAAATCGTAAAATAAGATTATACCTTCAATGATATTCACTTACAATATAGATAAAACGGTGTGCCTAGTAACAGTTTTGTGTTAACATCAAGAGTCGTCATCGTGGTTTTCTTCGTGTATGATTTCATATATTGTATAGTCTGGGATTTCACAAATGCTATTTTTGGGACTGGCTCAATAGAGAGCCAATTATTTGTAGAATAGGATGGGGCTTTGAACGAGAGTGACATTCAATTTTTATAAAAGCAGTCTACTAATCTTCATTGCTTATGTTTTATTAAGTACACTCCAACTTCATAAATATGATCACAAAACCCATAACAGTTCCCGATGTTAGCACCGCTATACAACTGGACAAATTGTCTTGTCAAGAATCCAGGTGAGTAGTGTTTCAAGCACAAAACTGTGCTGCTATTTGTAGGTGGTAAACAGAATTAGTCACGAAATTTCTCGAAACACCTACTCAGTTATAACCTAGCCATGTGTGAACACAATTTTCGATAAACCGGATGCTCATCATTCAAGTTTCTCATTGAAACACTTATAATATAAAAAATACTGGATACAAGTTACCAAACTTGTAATTAAAAAGGAGCTTGTGTGATTTTTTTATCCTAAAAATAGAAATTAGTTCATAATCTAACCACTAAGAGAAAATCAATATAACTCTTGAAGAGCAGCGGTACATTATTTATTTAATCTTTTCTGGATTTTTTGTTTGCATGCTCCTCTTATTTTGTGACAAAAATTATTTTCTAGGATATTATTTGAATGTTTTTGATATCTTAAAATATACTGCCTTAAAATTATAAAACTTGAGTGTCTTAAAAATAGTTTAAAAATTTCAACCTTAACATGAGATGATTCTTTTCGAAGTTTAAAGCAATATATTAAAATTTCATCCCCATTTGCAGTAATTAATATTCAAAGTACTCAAAAGTCAGGCTCTTTGAAACCTAATTCATCCACAAATATGTCGTGTATTTGGGCCTGGTGAACGTTAAATCTGGCATCAAAGATCAAACAATTACTCGCTGATTTGGAGAGGGTGGTGCTGATTCAGATGAAGACCTCGTCTTCTGACCATGGTGGAAAAATTGCGCTGACCGGCCCGAAACAGCTCTTGTTTTGTTTCAAAGCGGGATATTAATATATATAACTGAAGTAAACGTTCTGGCCTTGCATGATCCTTGCAATTCGCAAGCCCTCATTGAAATGCTTGATACACTTGAGAAATTGGTTTTCTTTAGGGTTTTATCTTCATAAACAACTCTCGACATTTCATAAATTCCAGAGTTTTTTTCTCTTTTTTTCTACGAGCCATTGGCAAAATATTTTGAATTTGCATAAATATTGGTCTGTTTTGGGTAGCGAAAATCCCTATTCCTGAATACAGAACACTTTATTATTGCAGCATACAATATCTCATTGAGTCTTTTTTTTAGTGTTACCACGTTTGGTTTTCTTTTGGCCGAGATTTTATAATAATTAGAAGGGTTCAATTTTAATTCAATCAAGCAATGCATTGAATTTGCGTTGCAATGTTCATTAAACTAAACAGAAAAGATTTAACCAAAAATTACGGTTGCAGTGATGATTTTTTTTTCATGATAAAATGAATTTCGTTTTAGATTTAAAATGAACACTGACAATGACTCATTTCCTAGCTATGAATTATATGCTTTTACAAGCAACTTTCTATGATGCATTTATTTGGAATTCGATAACATTAATATCGTTATATGGTTCAGTAGAAAAACCGAGGCAAGAGTTTGTTAGGTCGCATAATCAAAATATTTTAAGTAGTTAATGCCTGTTTCAATCGGTGCAAAATTTGAATTGAGTGAAAAAAAATTATAATAGTTAAAGGAATAAAAAAATGAGTTAAATATAAGTAAGTGGAGAATTAATTAGAAAGTTAGAGTAATTGGTTAAACACAATGGTTCTTTTTCTATAAATATAACTAGAAATAATACATTCTTTTACAATTAGATAAATCCAAAATTAATTAAAATTGTTTAAAGAAAGAAGAATTTAAATTGAATTTAGGAAGTATATTAATTTGGGAGGTGAGGAATATTAATTAGATTGCTGTTTCAATTTTTTTTATCTTTTAGTGTCGCTGCAGTTTTTAAGTCGTGTTTGATAACGTTGTAAAAACTATAATAAACAAACACACATATCCACAACTGAGATATATTTTATCACATTAAAAAAAAGTTGCCTTGAATCTTAATTCGTGTTTGGTCAGATTGTGAATGAAATTGGCAAGTTGTTCTTAAATATACTGTTAAGATAAGTGAGTTTAATGATTTCTATTTGATTCCATTATACTATGCTTTTAATTAGCGAATTAAACAAATGATATTACATTCAAAATGATTCTCGTTTACTTTATGTTGTAGAAACTTCAATAGAAAAATATTTCGTCTTTAAACATGACAAGACTGTATTTGTGTGACTAATTTACACGATTGTTTTTCAAATTTACATTTTAATAAGTTTAAGTAAAATTATTTGAGAATAAAATCATAATATACGGATTATTATTAGAATTGTTTTGCAAATTTACATTTTAATATATTTAATTAAAATTATTTGAGAATAAAATCATATAATTAGATATTTTCAATACTTAATCATTGTACTTCAGATTACTACATTTGAGGAATATTCCTGAAATAA